>AYJT01036421.1:0-16350 GCA_001278415.1 Ocimum tenuiflorum
CGTGTAGTTGTTGATGGTGTCGGTCACTGTCGTCCACACCGCCATGGTTTTTGGTTGGTCAAATTCCGATCAATTTCTGCTGCTATTCACTATCCAGCCCTAGGATTAAGTAAATCTTACTATGGTGGTTGGTGAGCTATTGTCATATGTGGATGAACCAATATTCATATTTTTTTTGTGGGTTTACTCGCTGCTGCAGGGAGTGGTTATTGAACTCTACACCTCTCTCGTTGAAAAATTTTTACGTACAAATGTCCACCATCACATATTCAAGTCTTTTGAGCGTCAATGCTGAAATCATTCAGATTAACATGGATAGCATCTCAAATAAGATCATTTGTTACATTATTGTGTCACATTTTATATACATTATTGAAGTTTTTTCATTTTATTTAATATTTTTTAAATTTAATATCTCATATTTATATTTATTTGTGCATCTATTAACTAGGGTTTACCCTACCTATAAGCATTTATAATATTTAATTCTCATTTGTTAGTTAATTATTTCGAGTTTAAATAATATAAAATATTGTATTTTTTTCGGTAGATCTACCTTACTTAATAACCGTACACATTTAAACAAAATACGTGAAATTGAGATTTAATAAAAATATATATAAATTTAATAATGTAATAGAGAATATAATATAATGTGAAGTAGATGATTTAAACTCGTAGCACCTATGGTGACAAAATATTTGATTTTTTTTTTTACTTGCGCACACGGATGTAGACTTTGCTAGAATTTCCAAATATGAAAGGTTGACATCTACAAACCAGTGGGCATGAATCATGAATTTTCATCACACACAAAAACAAAAAACAGTGTGTATTATTGCTACATCTCCAATTCTAGTGGTAAATTGAGTGTTGCAAGATATTGGTTGCAAGTTGCAATCCAATCCCTATGCTATTACTTTACCTTTCTTGCCTTGGTGGCATCCCTCATACCACCCTCTAACTAGATCATCTTGTCTACCACTTTATTGCTACCGAGCTACGAACATATCCTGTAGTTAGTAATTTTTAATACGACCCATTTCAGTGAAGAAGGTAGAAGTTAAGAGTAGTGGGATTTTCAATTAGAGGAAACTTGTTGGCTGATTATGGAGTTCAAAGGATAGAATTGTCCATTTCTCTTACATAGGGATTTTCGATTGGATGCCCCTACTAAAGAAATTTTTGATTTTTTTTGGAATCGATTGACCTAATTGACTATCATGTACAACCGCCCTTGACCCTACTTGTTGATGGATGATGGATCAACTTCCTGAGGCAATTGAACGCTAACATTTGATAATAAGAAACACTAGTTCAATCTACCACATCGAGGTGAAGTGGGTAAGCATATTTTTTTCTTGATCTTAAAAGTTAAGGATTCAAGTTTACATGGAGACATTTAGGTGAGGTTTTATCGTAATTCAACAATAGTAAAAGAATTTAAATAAAAAAAACCACTAGTTCAAAGGCATTGCTTGTAATGTGGGAAGTGATTTTATCATTTGACATATAAATAAATGCCGCAGGTGTACATCTCATATGCGATAATAGTAATGGGCATAAATATTTTATCCACAAAATCGACTTTCTATGAGACAACTAATTGTAAAAGGCCCATGACTACATGCATAGAAGATGCACGGACAACGAGTCGTTTTTAAAACTTAAGTACAATATTAAATAAACTCACATGGATGTTCTCATATATACTCGAATCATTGATCTTTAAGTTCATGGGAGATGTGTTTACCGTTGCACCCAAAAGTGATAGGAGACATGAATTAGCTAAATCCACACTAGAATGAGAGAGATTATGTGGTTATATATGATGAGATTTAATAGTTGAGGAGAGCTTAAGGATTTAATTTTTTTATTCATACTAATACGGTGCATCATATAGACTATCTCTCATTATAGGAAAACACGTGTTTTTGACTTGGGAAATTATGATGGGTGATCCCTTGTGAAGTTTCTCAAGGTGCGTACGAGTAAGGAAAAAACACACTGGAAAGAACTTGTGTTTGTCTACCACATGGGGTGTAAGTCATTAAGCGTCTTTCTATATTCATTAGGTCATGAATACAAGCATAATGAAGATATTATGGTGAGATTTATTATAATATTGTAATTTTTAGTTTAAGAAAGACAAGTCCTTTTGTTAAATTAAAGGGCATCATATTACAACCAAATATATGCTTATGTTTAAGCATTTATATAATTGCTTAGGAAATGATGTTAAATTGTTCGTAAACGTATTCTTAATCATTCATAAATTTATAACATGTAGATCTTATACTTAAATGTTCATAAAACTTATGTTTAATAGTTCATAAACTTATGCTCAAACGTTTACAATCTTATAGTTAGGTATAATACGGCAGTGACTTCTGTAGAGATATATTTAATTTAATTATTTATAAATTTATACTTAATCAGTTATATGCTCGATGCTGTAGGTAAAGCATGGTGCACCAACAACGATGGCTTGTGCGGAGATGTGATTAATTTTAAAGTTAAAATGTCCCAATAATAGATTGAATCTTGACAATTGATAACGAATTATGGAGACCCATTTCCATTCAACATCCAAAGATTCTGATCAATGTATAGTCCTAAACTTCATTTACATGAAATTTCATATGTTAAGATTAACTATTAGATTAAAAATACAATTTACTAATGCTTTAAAATGCAAACATTACCTGTATATTATTACACATAGATATATAGTGGTGTTGCTATGCTTCAAAGCATAAAAACAAACGAAATCCCATTCATATATTTTTTTTGTAGGATCCTGTCTCCTGTGAAATCAACAAGATCACAATAATGTGCACTGCATGAATAATTGATCCATTAGTATAGGTGAATAAAACTGAGACAAGCCCATTATAATTCCAATATTAGAAGAAGATGGGCGAAAGGGAATATTTATAAAATACTAAATTGCAAATATAATATCAATCAATCAATTAATTGATTAATCAATAAAGTAGTCGTGGTCCTGTCTTGTGCTTCCAGCCATAAAGTAAGAATAAAGCCCTTAATCCAAGAAAGCAATGATCGTCATCATTCCTAACAAGCAATTAAACAAATATTAAAATGTTTGATTACTTTGTCAAAAAAAAAAGAGATTTGATTAATGCGTGCTCAGCCTCACAGCAGTTACCCTGACCCCTCAAAAAAGTAATATTTGTGAATCAGAAAATTCCATATTGCCACTCCTATGTGATTTAACTTATCCCCTGTGTATCAGATTGAGCTGCATATTATGATTATGAGACAATAAATTACACTGGGTCTTCTACTATAAATACTCATGGTATTTTTTTCTTCAATAATAAGAAAAATAGAATACTAATTTTAAACGATTTAAATGTTAGTAATACAACTCTCATTTGACCAATTCTCATTAGGGAGTGGATGGTTGACTTCATCTTTTAGGTGATTAATTTTTAATAGAAGAGGTGAGACTTTGCCCTATTTTGTAGACATGGTGTAAGAATTCCAACTTAATATAAGAGTTTTATTGCGAAAAGTTATTACTCATGTCCAGCTTCTATTTGATTTCTTTTTTCCATTCCATTTTTTCAAAGATACATCATGTACGCACACTAGACTGGTAAGGCAAGCCATTTGAATTAATGAATGGGAAAATGGATTGCAACTTTTCCTTTTCTACATCCTCCTTTTTCTGCTTGTGGGTCTCTTTTCTCAATGTGATTTGATGCCTTTGGTACAGATAGACAGACTCTTGGATCAGTTGCTGTTGGTCAGCCAAAAAAGAAAGAGAGCGAGCTTAAAGCAAACTAAATCAAGATTTCTACTTCTTTTGGCGGTTTTTGCCCTGCTAGATTGATATCTCTTCTCAAGTTGATATTCATTGCAATCAAATTTCTTTAATTTTCTCTGATCCAAGTGGAGCGAGCACTTTGCTTTGTGGGAATAATTGTGTTGCAGTATTTCAGGTACTGTCTGATTTCAACAATTTATGTTCTTGATTGGTGTTTGTTCTTTCTGTTATTTATGGTTTTGATTTGATCTGATGATGGGATGTTTGTGGGTTCTGGCAGATTGGCTCGAAATGGGTGTGGAATTGTTGGAGATTGGAGTTAAAGTAAAGAAAGGTGTGATCTTTACTCTAAGAGGGTGTTTTAGATCAGTTTGCAATCATCCATTTCTTGTGGGCATGCTGTGTTTCTTGATATTTCTGCACAGATCATCTCCTTTTATTTTTCAATTATTGGTGTCTGCATCCCCTATCCTTGTATGCACTGCTATTTTGCTCGGAACCCTTTTAAGTTTTGGGCACCCTAATATACCTGAAATTGAAATAGAAGAGAAAACCACTTTTGAGGCTGCGTCGATTAGGGCAGGAGATTTGGGAGATACTACTACTGTTGTTGAGGAAAATGAGAGCCATTATGTTGAGAGATTGAGTGAGAATAGATGGGATGGTAGTGAAAAGTTGTCCGGTAAGCTTGGTGAGGTTAGTAGAGAGGAAGATTTGGATGATATTGCTCCATTGATCGACAAAAGTGAACTGAGTAACGGTGAAAACCGGGTAGCAAACAGAGAGTTGAGTGACTTGAGATATGAGGAGAAAACGGAATGGATCGAAGAAAGACTTAACAATCATGATTCCTCAGATACAAAGGTGAGTGGAGAACTAATTGAATCAGATGATGAGAAATCAGAGGCAGAATCTTTTGATTCTGAGAAGGTGAATGTAGATTCTCTGGATTCACCTCCTCGTTCTCCTTGGGCACGAGTTGAAGAGAGGGAGGATGAAGAAAATGAACAAGATGAGGATGAGGAGGGTTCGGATTCTGATTCTGATCGTGCTGAGAGTTCCTCTCCGGATGCTTCAATGGCTGACATAATGCCGATGCTTGATGAGCTTCACCCTTTGTTGGATGAAGAAGCTCCTCAAACTGTTCATTACTCCCGTGGTAGCTCTGAGGCTACATCACAGAAGTCTCTAAAATCGAGCATTAGCAGTCATGAGTCTGATAACGAGTCTGAAAGTCATGACGAATTGGAAGCTGCAGATGACGAGAATGAAGATGGCGAAGATGAAGAAGAAGAAGGACAAGGAGACAAGGATGAGGAGACAAAATCTGCCATTACATGGACAGAAGAGGACCAAAAGAATCTCATGGATCTAGGAAGCTCTGAGATTGAGAGGAACCTACGTTTGGAGAATCTGATTTTGAGGAGGAGAGCGAGGAAAAATACGAGTTTGTTGGGAGAAAGAAACTTGATAGACTTTGAGAGTTCTGGTCTTCCTTTCAATATTGCGCCCATTTCAACGAGAAGACAAAATCCATTTGATCTTAATAATGATTATTATGATAATTCAGGACTGCCTCCTATTCCTGGTTCCGCTCCTTCTGTTTTGTTGCCGAGGCGGAATCCTTTTGATATTCCTTATGACTCGAGCGAGGAGAAGCCTGACCTTAAGGGAGATGGATTTCAAGAGGATTTTACATCTCAATCCAGAGAGCCAGTTTTCAGAAGGCACGAGAGTTTTAATGTGGGACCTTCGATTTTTGCACCTAAAAAGCAAGATGTTAAGATGAGGCCTTACTTTGTTCCAGAGAGGACAATTTCAGAAGAATCAAGCAGTTATCTTTTTCAGCGACAATCAAGTGAACTTAGTGACTCAAAAGTAAGTTCTGTTCTTGAATCTGAATCTATTACCTCAGTTGACGATATGGAGGACAAGAAGCTTCCAGAAAATGATAGTCTGCCAGAAAGAGAAGCTGTTGAACGGACGAAAGATGTCACTGAGGCGGGTCCATCTGGGGATCGAGAGCTGATCTTCGGACAGGAGATGGAAACAGAAGATGTGCATCAGAAACCAGAAATGGTCTCCAAGGTGGAGAGTGTTCACGAGCATATTGGACATGGAAGTCAATCTTCAGAAGAAGAAGAAGATTCTCAAGAGTTAGGCCGAGTTGAGAAGATAGATCTTCAAGTCAGAGAATCTCAACTGGAGGATGTTAGAGGTCACTATGAGCAAGAAAATACAACCCAATCTGTGGAAGTTGAGGAATTTACACATGGTTCAGATTTTGAAGCTGTTGAACCAAGATACACTAGAGTTTCAAGCTCCTCGTCACTTTCCGAAGTGAGTGAAAGGGTCTTCATTGATACAGAAGGTGAAGGGTCATCAATGTTGGAAGACAGAAGAGATCATGGTGGTGAAGAACCAATCATCTCAACCCAAACTTCTCTAGAAAGTACTGATCTGAATATTACAAGTGGATCTGTTGATAACGTTTCACAGAGGGCGCCTGTTTATGATTCCAGTCCTCGAGGACTCAGTAAGAATGTATCCTCCTCCTCTGTTGCTTCAGACGTGTTTCCTCAGTTTGATCTTGGTCCTGCCCCCGTATTAGACAAGATGACGGTGTCTTCTATTGGGTCTGATTCTGAAGGGAGTAGTCGGGGAATAGAGACGGATATTCCTCGTAACATTGAAATGCTGCATGATTTGTCTACTTCTTATCCAGCTGCAGCTGAATCTAGGCCAGTTGATGTCGTTGACATAAGAGAGCATGACAATGCGAATCCTGATGTATCGGGATTCGATCAGAGATCGATAAGTGAAGGTTCTTCCGCGGCTGCTAGCTTTGCGCCTCCCGTGTCTATTCCTTCGAGATCTTCTGATGAAACTTTTGAGGAGGAACATCTCATGGAGAAACATATATTAGATGAAGTTTCTGTCTCAGTTGCTGATGGAAAAATTGATACTGTGGTCGCATCTTCTGAAGTCAAAGATCTCGAACAGGCAGTGGAACATTTAAATGCCATAGATGAGTCTTTCCAATCACCAAATTCTGATGCTGATATCCAACATGAAACTGATGAAAAAAAGTTAACTCCTATGCCTTCAGCTGAAGGAAGCACATCTCTCTTTAATGGTAATTCAGTACAACAGTCAGACGTCAACTATCTCAATGAAGTGCACGTAAGTCATTCTTTTCTAAAGAATTTCCTTTTTTTTATTTGTATGGTTTTCTGTTTGAACTGAGTGTGGAGAATCCCTTGCAAGTAAGGTTGAAAAACTCCATTTCTACGCTCATGAGTAATATTAATACCATTTTTTCTATGTTGGTACAAAGGGAAAAGTATACTCATACAGTAAAAAATACCCCCTCAACAATTTGCATAGTATACATGGAAGATTGACATAAATTAAAAAATAAAGTTGTTGCTTAGAGTCTGTTGTATTTGTGTTAAACTAATAATTACTAGCCAACGAAGATGAGAGATTGTGCTGAAAAGTTTTCATCAGTTAGTACAACCCTAGTGCATCCCGTTGTAATTGTACCTATTTGAAGATTACACTTAGAACCAGTATCAAAATTTTTGAATCTATCATCATGCTTCTGTTGTCTCTTCGGGGAATCCATACGCAGATAACCTTGTAATTGGAAATTCATTGGTAATAAAAAACTGTCTTCTTTCCCATGCCATATGAATTTATATTTTCAATAATCAATTTCAGTATTGCTTTTCTGTTGGGGTTCTGGCAATCATGACATGCATATATTATCTAAAATATATCTCATCTGTCCTGTTTAAGGTGTCAATCATCTTTTCAGATAACCCTTCTTTCCAAGGAAGCAGGAAGAGTTGTGGGAAAATTCGTTTTGCCTTTTTACATTAACTTTTTGGCTTTTGTGAGCTTATTTAAAATTAACATGCAAAGCTGATTGTGCTCCAATCTAGAACTATACCAACAATCTCTTGGACAATTAAATGCAGGCATCGAGCACCCCAGTTGAGTCTCTTTTAGATGGTCAAATCATGTGGGACTTGAACATGCCCGTGGTCCAAGAGCTCGATCACTTCATCAACTCTCCGTCAAGTCCTAAATTCGTTTCTGTTCCACAAAGTGCTTTTGAGTCAACTAGTTCTACTGTTGATGTGAAGACAGTTGTTGATGAAGCCGATCAGATTAAGGGAATTGATGATGAACTTTTGTCTGAGTTGGATAATATTGGAGACTTCAGTGTCAGACATTTGGGATCTAGCACAAGTGAGTTTCAAAAGCATGTAGATTGTGTTAAAGAAGAAAGTTTGTCTTCAACACATCATGCTGAAGCTAGCACTACGAGAGCACTCGAGGTTCACTCGATTGAAGTGAACAAAATAGAACATTTATTGCATTTGGAGGAATCAAAGGAGGATATCAGCGTCTATGAACTGGACCGAGAACATATTTCGGAGCTACAAACTTATCAAACAAGGAGAGATGAAAGTATTGAGGTCTCAAGAAAGGAGTTTGAAGAAGATGATCGTGGTTCTCTTTATCAGGAAACTTCTGGAGCAGAAAAAGAAAACGAAGTCCTCCATCATTCATTGGTGAATCACAATCATGAAGATGCTATTTCTGGGATGCCTGGACTTGAAATTAGTTCCATTGAAGATATGAATATGGCCTTCGAGCAAATCAGTTCAAAGGAGAGTGAAAAGCATGTTGTTTTGGATCCACCCCAGCCCAAGTTTCAGAGCCATGAAGATATCTTTTCGACAGTAACCGAGACTGAAGTGTCATCCATAGATGAGATTGATGCTGTTCCTAACAAACCTGAAACCGCATCTATGGAAACCAAAATTGTGGATACTGATACCACTTCTAAGGTTGAAGATATAGATCAGTCATGTATGGAAATCAGCTCTGAGGCGATTGAGAAGCCTCTAATTTTGGAGGCAGTTGATACAGATTTGGCTTCCCAAAAACCTGAACTAGAGGCTAACAAAGTTGAAGAGATTGATACGGCATCCAAGCAAACCATATCTGAGGAAATCGAGAAGGATGTTGTTTTGGAACCACCCCATGCTGAGCTTCAAAATGATGAAGATACCAATTCTGGAATACCTGAACATGAAGTCCAATTGGAAGAAGATGTTCGTGCTGTTTCTGGGTATACGGCACTTACATCTGTGGAAAATGCAGTCATCGTGGAGGATGCTGATGCATCCAGTCATGGTCAAGTCAACGCAGGTGACACTTCTGAAATTACTGAAATGGAAGCTAGTTCTGAGGAGATCAAGAATCGTGATGTTTTAGAGCTAATTGACTCGGATAGAACTTCAGAGATGCCTGAAGCCGGACCTAGTTCAACGGAAGCTATTAATGTGGCATTCAAGCATTTCAGTTTTGAGCAGATTGAGAATTGTGATCTTTTGGATCCAGTTGACAAAGATACAACTTCTGGGATGCCTGAAATTGAAGCTAATTCAGTCGAAGCTATCAATCTAGCTTTCAATCATATCGTGTCTGAGGAGACCAAGAATTGTGACGTTTTGGAGCCTCTCCGACGTGAGCTGGTTGTTGACGAAACCATCATTGAAAATTCTGAGGATGCAGCACCAAACAAGGATCCAATTGTACCAGTATCCGCTGATGAGACATCAGTTCTTGAAGTTGGACAGAGTAAAGATGAAATTCTTGACGATAAGCAAATGGATGACAGCATTACAGGGATAGATGGACTTCATGATTCAGTTAACAAAACTGAGAATTCTGAGGAAAGTATGATGGAATCAACTAATATAACACAGACCATTGCAGTTGGACCGAATAAAGATGGTGAACCGGCACAACAGCTGAAGCTTGAATCCGATGATGAATCAGTAAAAGTCAAGGCAGATGATAAAATAGCACTGTCTGAGGAGCAATGCCTTTGAGGAAGAAAAGCCAAACCATGAGGGTGAAGCACCGAAAGACTTGCATTCTCCGTCATCTGTTAAAGGAAAAGGTAAACTCTCTAGAAGCTCGAGTTCAAGTTCAAGTTCCAGCTCGAGCTCCAGTTCAAGTGATTCTGATAGAGAATAAGTGAACAGATGGGGAAAAACAAAGTTTTTCAGATCGCTTTTTCTGCATGTTTGACCGGTGGGGTTTTCTTTTTTATTTTTCTAGCAAGTTGATTTCTTCAAGAATGTGTTTTTTATTTGATTTCTTGAAGTTTTGAGGTGTGGTGAGGTTTTCTTTCAGTTTAGTGTTTCTTGTGAGAGCAGTTTCGAGTTGAGAAATTTTCCTGAATTATTATCCTAATTATGAATGTACTATTGATTATCTGAGGAAAGGTCTGTTTGGTGACAAAATCTGTACATTATATGCTGCATTTTGAACGTAGAAGGGAGTGGAGTTTCTATGAATTTTGTGCAAGTTTGATCGCATTTTATTACTGTTCCAAGAAAGTCAATATTACATTTTGTTGGGATTTGAAATAGTTCATTTCAATAAAAAAACATAGGACAGTAGAAAATATTTTGTCTGCTAATAATAATTTGCATAATAATAATGGATTAGTGTTAGGTTCTTGTATTATCTCGTGGACCCAACAACAATAGGTAAACTTCATTTCAATCAAATGATCCGACTGGATCATGTTTGGATATTGATTAAGAAATTAATGAAAAATGATTTTACGTTTTATTTAATAATTAGTAGGTTAATGTATAACATAACAAGTTTTTAATAAATACTCTTACTGAATCATGTTAGGACTTAACTGAGACAATCATATTTGAATCAAGTATACTCTTTACAAATTGTATTTGAATTGGATGTTAATAGATGGTCAAATATAAGGACACAACTCGCACAAATTACCACCACTAGGTCGACTCTTAAAGACCCGAACCTCGAGCTAGCAACACCCTAAGCAAAAGGCCACACTAAAACAATTGAAACCTATAAAGTCATAAAAGTACGATGGAAGCCCTCAGGGTTAGGGGGAGAAAAGGAGAATCAAATACAACACAATTGTAGTTGCGATTACAGACATTCATCCATTACCACGGTTGATTTCCGTCACCGACAGTATGAAATTATAAACAAGCTTACAAGACTAGACATCATACTCCAACATATTTAGGAAGGAAAAGCACATCTTGTTGCAAACTTCTAAATCTACTTAAGAACAGTTTGTATCATAACTAGCAAGTCCCTGCAGCTCTGGACCTTCGAGTCGGGGGTTGTTCTCAAAGCTGCAAACGCAAAAGGAGAAGTCACCAAACCTTCAGAACCAGTTTGTAGAAAATCGAGGGTACAAAGTCAAGAAATGGATTGAAGGATGAAACACCAAAGTTCTCTCATTCTTTTGAACTCCTAGAGTGACAATTTACTAAAACTACTTATCACATACCATCAAGCTGCATATAATATTTGTGACAGGAGGTAATCAAGTTCACAAACTAAATTAGTTTGCCAGATTAAACAAACAGTATTAGAAAACAATATTGATGCTGGAAGTGTTAATAAGTAATTTGAATTCTGAATAAGGAAAATCCAGAGTATGTACAGGTATATCAAAAATTGCGGCTTTTATAGCATATACTATTATATGTCCTGCTAATGCCTCCAAGCACCATTTCAATAATGGTTTCAGGAGGTGAGTCTCCAATAGAAGAACAGTCCTCACAAACAGCACAGCAAAGAAAGGGTCATTCGAAATTAATCTATACAATCTAATAAGTATATTAATTTCATAATACAAATCCACTGTTTTCTTTGGACATGTCAAAGTTCAATAAATTTTGAATCTTTCACACTTATACTAATTTTATTATCATCTTAAATCAGCAATAGATTTTAAAATGCGCAGAATATTGAAACCATTTATCCATAATTTCATATTCTTACTATTTTGACATAATGGAGTGTCGAAAAACATTTCGAAGATGCAATAATAATGATAAAGAAAAAAAACAAGACATATCAATATCTTGTAAGGAGAGTCGGTGGGAGATGGACAGGATCATGAATATTCAAACAACAATACAACATCAGACAAGACAACGAGAGAGAGAGAAAAACATCTTACTTGTTTAAGGGAATGTGCTCAAATGGACCACTGGAAGGTATTGTACCGCACAAATCGTTATTGGAGACATCTCTACAAAACCAAATGCAAATATCAGTTATACTTCTGACACCGTATAGTTCCACATACAAAATTAAACTACTAATCAAATCAGCAACACTTACATAACTTTCAAGGTAGATATACCAGAAAGTGTCCTTGGGATTGATCCATGTAGATGATTATCGTTAAGACGTCTGGAGAGGAAACACAAAGTTATATCACAGGGACTATCATGTTCCCGGAAGGAAAGTATAATTAGACACACAAAAATATGAAGAAAGTATATGAAACTATAATTAAACAGGTTTCAATGAGCAGACTGGTTTCTGGTAGAAAGGTTAAGATGGTAAGCAAAAATAACTTTACTGTCAAACTCAATGAAATCAGAATTATATAACTGATAAGATAGTGATGAGTGCAACTTACAGAAAGACGAGAGATTTCAGATTTCCGAGTGATGGAGGTATTGTTCCTGAGATATTGTTGTTGTATAGATCCAAACTAATTAAACTCTTTAAGTTACCAAGCTCAGTAGGAATTCCCCCTTGAATCTTATTTTTGTAAAGTTCCCTAGATATGGAAGAAATCAGTTGTCACTGGGCTACAAAAGATCGCAAAAGAAATTGAGGGCAATTTGACATAAAGCCGTAAGCAACCATATATTATGGACAAAATCCTTTATGGAATCAATGAAAAGAAGAGGTGCATCTGCCATTAGGAAAAAGTGGGAGTGCTGCATGGTACTCACAGATACTGTAAGTTCTCAAGTTTTCCAAGCTCAGGCACAAGATGACCAGACAAATTTGAGTTGCCAAGATCCCTATACAAGCAATAACCAAATTGTAGGTTTCAGGCACACAATCACCAGAAAGCATAGAAAGATAATGTTCCAAATACAATAAAAGAGAGGGAAGACAACAAACAAACATAAAGAGAAATATATGCCGATTGAAGTGTGTTTTGCAATTCGGACTCTAATTCATCACACTATCTAACTCTTTTCTGAATAATTTGGTAGTCCTAGCAATTAATGCCGTTTGATAATTGATACCCATGTTGTGATAGTTTCTCAATCATTATGGTGATCTGAGATCCTCCTAATATTGGAATTATTTGAGAATATCAATTCCAAATCTGTTGTAAAGTCTTTGTATTTTCAAAAATCATCATAATCACCCAGCTTCCAGAGGCAATCTCTCTTAAACACACCGATAACACTAAGTTAGGAAATGACCAAATTGGAAACCACAAATTTACCTATCCAAACAATTTTATTCACTCACCTAAGGCAAAAATTACAGCAAAAAGTAAGAGATTCCTCCGCGTATTACCCAATAACATGCTAAATCAAGAGCCAAAACAGCACACACACAAACAAACCTTCAAAAAATGAACGAATGAAGGAACGGAAAAAACTCTGATAGTTACATATCAGACATATACATACACGCGAGTGACACTGTTATCCTGATTGCAGGTGATGTGGAACCAGGTACACGGATTCACAAGGTTCGGATCCCAGCTCTGCAGAACGTTATCCGGGTCGGTCAAGCTCCGGCGAAGCGCGTAGAGCGCGTCGCCCTCCGAATTGCCACGCGCTTTCGGCAGAAGTAGCGCCGTAGTCAAGGCCAAAATCATCAGTAAACCTCTCCCCGCCATAGCTCGCACTCTCTCCTTGCTCTTCTTGTTTACTGTGTCTATCTGTGAAGACTCTGTGCAGATTTATATTGACTGATTTGATTGATTGATGTAGGAGAACAAAATTGTTAGTGGAGAATCGGTTTTGGGAATGGTAGAGAACCGGTAAATATTTAATGGAGAATCCGCGTGCATTCTAAATAATTCGTTTTTGGTCCTTATTCCCTGCATTTTTATTTCATTTCATATTTTGATTTAAACAATTTTGTACAATATTACTCTTCTCCGTTTGATTTATTTTTTAAAAAAGTAAATAACCTATAAAAATTTGTTTGTTGACAATTCTTTAAGTTGAGAAAAGAGAAAGATAATGATAAAATTTAAATTTATTATAGATGTATTATAATCAATTCACAAAGAATATAGCAACTCAAGAATGCATCAATACTTTTTTATTACACTATGCTGTATTTTTATCGTTTGTCACTATTAAATGAAATGTAATTCATGATGCACATTATTTTATAAATAATAAATGTTGTATTTTCGTTTTGTTTGTTTTTACAGTTGGGTGAGGCTAATTGTTCTATAATATTCCAGTCACTAAGTAGTACTCAAAAAAAGAGAGTTAAATTAATATTTAAGAGTGTGGTAATGATATTGATTTGATAGTAATGGTGTGTTTAGGAGTAGTTATTATAGTGGGTTAGGAATAATGCTGATTAATTCATTCAAGGTCAAAGCCCACCATTTGTAATTAGTGGTTGGAAAATTAATGATTGCATGTTCCATTTTAATGCTTTCTACTTTATCTTGTGTAATGCAGTGCTCCATCCAAATCAGCTTTTTGACTCCATCATCAATAGTGCCTTAGAGCCTTAATTAATGAGGTTAACACCAATATTTTTACTCACTTTACAATTTTTTTTCTAATATTTCTTTCTTTTAGTTGGGGGAGGGGAAGTGAAGATTCGAACCCCATACCTTTCTCATTTGGAGCGTCTTTGCACATGGGTCTTCATCACTAGGACGTCACAATTTTTTTTCAATATTGATCTTCTGTAAATTTTTAATAAATTATAAAATTTAAAATAATCTTTATTTATTATTTTTATAAATTTAACATAACTATTATTTACTTTCGATAATTTTAAATTTAGTTTTCAGTGTAGCACGTTTTAACAACCATTTGAATTTTTTTAGGGGACCATTTGAAAAATTTAACATCCAATTTTTTATGATAAATCATCTAACACAATTAGTTGTAATAGCGGATTTGACACTCATTCTCTAATGAAATTGGTTAAAAATTGTAATTACAATGGAAGTGGTCTTTGAATCTCATTTTTGTTCCTAATTTAGAGACTTAAAATTCACCAAATTGAGAAGATGATAATGATATTTAATATCAACCATCGACATAGTTTATAAAAACGTGCAATCAGTTGCGTATATGGATTTAAAATAATCAAATCAAATGATTTCATAGAATGTTTTCATTGATGTTAACCTTTACCATTTTTAAATTAACGAGTAAATAAATATTACGTTAAATTTGCAAAAGGAAAAGATAATTTTGACCATTAAATTATTCCAACAAGAGCGACTTAGCTCATCTATAATTATTTGGACCAAGTACACCATCGATTTTAAAATTAAGTTGATTTAGTTTAGCTCCTAAAGTTTTTAATAATTGGATTTATATTTGAAACTCCTATTGCAAGCTTATTGAGAGGTTAATAAATATTTTATGAATTTATTTATTTTAGAATTTTTATTATCTTGTGCATTTTTATTTATATCTATGTTATTTTTATTATCTTGTTTATTCATTTATTTTATTTACTTCACGTTAATGTGACATAATATTTCAACTGGTATTTGGCGAAATTAATTTAATTATTTTATATATTAATTAATGAAATTAGTTTAAATAAAATAAAACCAACTCAAGGTTTGTGAATGGAATATTAAAATTATAAAATTCATTAATAGCATATAGATATCATAAAGAAGTATGAGTACAATTTTGGATAAAATATATAGAATTTCGATATTTCATAAATCCTCATAGAAGAAGATTCTTCACTTCGGTGCCTTTTGCGCAAATATATGTTTTTTTGTTTTTTTTTTAGAACGTGAATATATGTTGACTTAACATAATAGAGACAATATGGCAAAACTTGATTTTTGGCCTAATGATAACTCGAGACTAACATCTAGTTTGTGGAGTTGTTTGTACAATTGTAGACATGTTCACTTTTGCAATATTAGAGTATTGCATGTATCAATAACCATTTAAATTCAAATTACACAAATAATCTATGAAAATAATGATCTATCAATAGTCCAATATTATCCTAAATAAGATTAATCTACAATCAGTTAATCATCAATGAAGTTTTAGGCGCGATTAATCACATTGACTCCCATAATTAATATAAATGATGGTTTTCTCATTTTCATGCTATTTGATTAATAAACATATTTAATAGAAATTTCACTTCAAATATCATAAAATTATTTTTAATGTAACATATTATATGCGAAAAGTAACTCATAAAAGGGTATTGCATGTATCAACGACCATTTTAATATCGTTCTTATCTCAAAGAAAAACTCTCATTTAATAGAGTCAACTTTCCTATACGCCAAACCAAAACCTTTCTCAAACCTTTTAGAGTAGAGAATCTCTTTCATGAAATAGATACGTAATATTCTATCCATTTTGTTGGTCCCAAATCAAAAATAGAATAAATTGCGGAAGCGTAAAGTTTCAATAAAATAGTGCGGAAATGAAGGTTATCTTTATTTCAGCTGA
>AYJT01036437.1:0-10235 GCA_001278415.1 Ocimum tenuiflorum
GCAGTGTCACGTCCCGATGTTCACCCTTGTAAAATATGGCCCACAATCCCACCGAGTGATAACTCGATATAAGGGAAGTAATAATTTAAAGACCAACATAGATAGAATGATTTTTAAGACCAAAGATAGACGGAAATAAGCAGCGAAATATTTATTCATTTAAATCCAACCAAAGACAGGTTTTGAAAGCGAGTTTGTCATCGATACAGACCAACACCAGTTTTTGTTCAAAAGAGTCACGCAGCGGAATAATCAATACTACGCTATGCATGTGACGATACATAGCTCTATGCTCTGAATTTAATCAAAAGAGTTCTTTCAATGCTCAATGTCGTCGCCTACCTCGCTGCTTCTCAACCTGCACATTTAGAAACATAGGCAGGGCTGAGTACACGAATGCACTCAGTGGACACACTGTCAAAAACATACATACATCAAAACATGAATCGAGCGCATTTTCAATCAAGCAGATCATGAGGGTTTTTATTTCAAAGACTGCTCATGACCGCAAATATTAGTTTATCATATGCGCTCATTTTAGCCGTGCTATCCGATAAATCACCAAAATCATAACCGACTAGCCTCCCGTACTATTCGTTCACCAAATCATAACCGACTAGCCTCCCACACTAGTTGTTCACCAAATCATAACCGACTAGCCCCCCACGCTAGTCGTCGTGAGCAAATCACGTTAAGCCGTAGGCTAGTGTGATTAACCACATCATATTTCATCAACATCATCACCATCCACCAATCCTCATCAATATTAACATAAATAATCATCATCAATATCACAACTCTCCCGGTACTATACTACCGGTGAGAGGATAGATAGCACGCAAAACATTTTAGGCATCTCATTCAATTTGGAATCATGTTTTTCATTTTCAAAATAGAAAACATTTGTAGCTTTAGTTGTAGTATAAGAAAGCCCACCTTGATTCTAATTTAAGCTAGGGGATTAGATGGTCCGGGTTCGAACTTCACCGACACTCCGCAAAATTGCCATTATGAGTACTCAAACTCTAGGGTTCTCAATAAATGTATGCTTATATATGTTCGATCTAAGTCTTATATAGTTCCTCTATCAAAACAAGTCGATATGCTCATTATATTCGATTGAATACCTCATCGGATAAGATTTGGGGAACCTGGTTTCGATCCCATAGAACCGGTACACGTCAGTAAACTACCGTCGACCCGAGAGTTACCGGCTTTCTGCTTTCTGGTCGATGGCAACCGAGCCCTCGGTCGCTGACACCGAACGAGTGACCTGAGGATTTTTCAATCCTGATTTGGGTTGATGGTTACAGAGCTGTCGGTCGTCGGTACCGAGTTGGCGACCCGAGACTTAGTTTTGGTTGGGGCTAGGTCGATGGTTCGGGAACCGTCGATCATCGATACCGAACCGACGACTCGAGACTTCTCCGCAGCCTAGGAAGGGTCAAGGGCACCGAGCTATCAGTTGCAGGTTTCGAGTCAACAACCCAAGACCTTTCTCCGCACGGACTCAGTCATTGGTTCGGGGCGATGGTGTGGTTTTCGTTGACTCAAAAGACCTTCTTTTGCCCGTTTTCAATATACAAATACCATATTCAATTCCCACATCATCTCAACCACCATTTCGAGCTTTATCTCATTTCGTTTCACAGTTATAGATGTAAATCAAGTCATAAACCACCGTCAAGCTATTCTAAAGCCGTATCATGCTTTGATAACCTATCTCATGCTCATCTGGTATTATCATGCCATATCTTTGCATATTTTGAAACTTAGCATGCTTAAGCCAACAAGTTCTATCCTACCAAGGTCAAGATCTTCTTATCTTGATTCCGTAGGATAGCGTTACACTAGCTTCATAGTTCCTTCACTCCTTCCACGTCTCTCCTCTCCTAGGGCTGTCCTAGGTCAGCTTCTCGATTTCCCTCCTTGGCTCCTATCCAAGCTTTACACCAAGGATCCTCCTTCTCCCTAGCCTTTCCTCTCTATTTTTCTCCCTCTCAGTCTCTTTAGTTTCTCACTCTATTGGGGAAAATGCAAGAGTTTTGCTTGGTTTGAGGTGTGAGGAAATGAGAGCCAAGCACTTCTATTTGTAGGTGTGGAGTGTGTGTATTAGGTGTAGTGTGTATGTAGGCATGTATTTGTACAAGTATAGTTGTCTTTCTCATACTTGCTTGTTGGCCACTCAATGTGTGTATTTGGTGTATGGGATACAATATTATGGTACATGGTTTCGAAAAATTTGATGGGATAGGTGTGTGTGTGCATGGTGTGTGTGTGTGCAGTGTGTGTCTTTTATGTGCAGTGTGTGTGTCGTATGTGTGTATATGGGTTGAGTTGGTGTATTAGGTAGAATACAAAGTGTGTTTGAAGAATGATGATGAGATTGTATTTAATGGTCATCGGAAATTGGACTTTCATAAATGATCCTAGTATTAAGTCCTTGATTTAGGGAAATTTGGTGGTAATTTCCTTCCATCACATCACATCACACTAGTCACTTTATCTGATATATTCTACACTGTATTTACATTTCGGACACTGCTCGGAATATATCTGTCTCGGGAATCCTTTATTCCCATTCCATAGTTACTGCGCACATTTCATCCCGATATTTTGAATACGAGTATTACTACTCTTATTTTGATGAGTCGGGGATTTTACACATTTTTCCCATATCCATAGAATTAATTCATCTCGATTTTTCTAATGCAAGCCATCGCGTTTCTAATGGTCTTGCTAGGCACCTTAGGGCCACGAGAGGGATTTCCTCCTCTAATTCGACACTATTGATCTTCATGTCGCATGCGATAATTGGTCAAATTATAATCACAATGGGGACTATCTAATCATTCCATGATCATTCTAGAATATATACACATATACACATATATATCTAATAATCTCGTTTATATATATCGATGAGACTCGTGAACTAGGGTTTCGATATATACGCTATCGATTCTTGATCTGAAAAATGTGGGGTGTTACAAGCGGGGGAGTCGGCAACTTTGAACAGTGACCTCTTATAGTTTTGAGAGATTAAACGCCTTGGGGTGTGCCTCATCATATGCGCATCCCAACCACGTTGCTGCTGTACTTAAACAATTTAAACATTTGGTCATGTACTCGAATTCAAATATGTTGGGTTGTATTATTTTACTCCCATTCGTTGCTCTATGGATATCTATCGATGTTTCTCCCCGACTAGAGGGTAGGCCTCCCCACTCTAGTCGTTGTGCATAGACACCTCACGAATCCCTGCAAGTGTGTAAGACACGATACACCATCATCATCATTATCATTGTTATCACCACACCATCATCACCAACCTCCATCAATCAATAATAAATCACAGGTATTCCTTAACAACTCCTTTCGCAACGGTTCACGTAAGAGAGAAAAATAAGCATGAAAAACAACTATAGGCAACTAGATAGTTTAACAATCACATTTGAAGATTTCAGAAAGCCAAGACATTTTGGTTTCATATATTTTTGTTGGGAAGCCCACCTATCCTCCTTTGTCGATCAATCACGGCACTAGTTGAATGGCAGGAACTACTTCTATCTTCACCGCGTGCTCGCCTTCAAAATAGAATAATCACGCGTGAGGATATTGATATTAATTCGAAACAGAGACTACATATTCTACAGGCATTGTGTTTAATTGTTAATACTTCCATCATTGCGTTTGGAGTGGAGACTCGAGATACAAGACTTGAAGTGGTTCGTTAAATATCTGAAACAAGGTGTCTGATTGGGTCGATCCAGGACATGATCGAGTGTTCAAAGTTTGATCGAGACAATGAAAATTGAATATGATCGAGTCCATCAGGGTTAGGATTGAGTTGATGGATGGAGGGTTTAAAGGTTCGATCGAATCAATCAGAATAAACATGATCGAGTTAATTGATCGAGGATTTCAAGGTTCAATCAAATCAATCGAAATGAACATGATTGAGGTGATGGATCGAGGGTTTTAAGGTTTGATCAAATCAATTAGAATGAACATGATCGATGCAATGGATCGAAGGTTTCAAGGTTCGATAGAATCAACTAGAATGAACATGATCAAGTCGATTGATCAAGGGTTTTAAGGTTTGATCGAATCAATCAAAATGAACATGATCGATGCGATGGATCGAGGGTTTCAAGGTTTGGTCGAATCAACCAGAATGAATATTATCGAGTCGATGGATCAAGGGTTTCAAGGCTCGATTGAGTCAATCGGAGTGGAAACATTATTGGGTCGATCAAAGTTAATTCGAATCGAGGATTCAAGGCTCAATCGCATCAATCGAAGTGGAAACATTATCGAGTCGATTGAAGTAGGTTCGGATTGAGGATTTGAGGCTTGATCGCGTCAATTAGAAATGGAAATATTACTGGGTCAATCAACGTCTAGAAAGTCTCGAGAATTGTTACGTTTTTCTGTGTTTTCGGTCAAAGTTTGACGAAAAAGGTACCTATAGCTTCCTAAATTCGTGTACAAGCAGAATATATGTTCAGAACTAACATTCCTACACGTTTTAGGCATCCAAATAAAGATGGAAGAATCTAGGATTTTATGAAGACTCATCAAATTGTTAAGAATTCAAGATAGGATTCTAGAAAGATGTAAGCATGCTTAAATCATCAACAACACACCAAGAAAACGTGATTTACAACCAGATTTGGGTGAAACATGCTTCAATTGAAGAGAAATGGGTGGCTAGGTTTTACCTCTTAAAGATGAAATGATGTAGTTGTTTGAATGGTTGGTTTTCCCTTTTTGATTTCCCGAGTTTATGTTTCTCCCTGAGCTTCGGTTCTCTGAAAATGGCTAAGTCTTGATCGAAAATGAAATGGCAAGAGTTTGGGTGCGTTCTTGAATTTAGGATGAATTTATGAGGGAGAGGGCTCCTCATATTTATAGGAGGAGGGGAGAGGGTCAAGACAAAACTAATGACATCATCATCAAGTCTCCAAACCACGATGTTTCTAACTCGGTCCGATCGATTATCGATTTTTGTTCTAATCGAACAATAATATTTCTATATTATTTTTGGAGCCTATTTTGCCAAAATAATAGGGTTTCGAACCTTCATTGGTGTTCGGGATTTAATGACATCACCTTATGTTATCTACCGATAAATCTTAAAATTGCGATAACTTAAGTTCTACTTATCCGAATTGGGTTTCCAAAATCACTTCCGAAATCCTCATTAAAATTCCTATTTAATAGGTTATAATTTATCACAGTTTAGGATAAAAGAAAAATATCGAAGTAATCGAGCTATTGCCTGTTCGAAGTTACATATATTAGTAATTAAATTACGACGTGTTACAATGTGAACACATTTACACCACAATGACTAATGCTTTGTTGGCTAAGACTCTTGGCCTTTATTTTGCTAGAAAATAACTAATGATGGGAATGTTACAAAACATAACTTCTATCCATGAATGGATGAACGAAAATTATGACTTATAGCACTCATATTTGACTCCTTATTGTTGTGACATAAGCCCATCCACTT
Source organism: Ocimum tenuiflorum (assembly GCA_001278415.1). Taxonomy (NCBI): domain Eukaryota; kingdom Viridiplantae; phylum Streptophyta; class Magnoliopsida; order Lamiales; family Lamiaceae; genus Ocimum; species Ocimum tenuiflorum. Next base: position 5,522 of record AYJT01036437.1, read on the forward strand.
GAATTAGATTCACCATTTGACCCAATGTAGATTTATCTTGCACTTTGTTCCTTGTGTCGATCCAAGTGATTAACATGGCATCATTGATCTCCTTAGCCCGTGCCACTATGATAAGTCCATCACGCATGAGTAGTGGATCCGCCTTACTTGCTCTAGGCTTGTTGGGTCCATCTCCATCACCAAATCTCGCAATGAAAGCATCAACGGGTTCCAAATCAACTAACTAAGAGTTCTAAGAGGTCGAATATAACATTCAATCACATTAAGGCATCAAAGCATGAGGGAGAAAATCTAGGGTTTTGGGTTTAAAGCTTCAAATCATCAATGGATGGAATACTAAGCTTAGAAATAATATTATCATGAATAAACAAGTATCATAACATGATTTCTAACATGGGATAATGACAATTTTCGAAATGAAAAGAATAAAGAGAGTTTAGGGTTTCATCTTGAAAAGAATTTATTTTTGATTTGTGATGATGGCTAGCACTCCCTCTCGAATTCCCCTTCGATTCTGATGTTCTCCAAAGATTGAGGTTCGATGAAATTTTCTAAGTGTAGGTTGAGTTTCGATTTCGCAAGAGCTTCGCACCAAAATGGAGAAGTGAAGAATGAGGAGGGGAGCCTCTTATTTACAGGAGAGGGAGGGAGAGTAAGGACAAAATAGATGACACATAGAAATGCTTTATGGTCTCTAACCCAATACGCGACATATCCATTATCAAATTCTCTATCCGATCGAACAAGATTTCTTGTAATTAATTATTTTTTTGATAATTTATTATTTACTAACATCTCAGGTTTTATCAGTATTTTAGGTCGTGACATCATCATCCAAAAAATTTCCCGGGAAAACTTCAAAACGCGATAACTTTCGATGTACTCATCCGATTTCCGATCTGAGGCCACTTATGGAATTCATATGATATTATCTACCATAATTAATATAAAATGAGCGAATTGAACTCTAGAAAAAAGAATTCTCACATTTCTCCTATTAATTATCGGTTGCTGCTTATATTTCCGATAGTATTTATAGAGGGTATTACAATCTACCCACCTCACATATGTATCATCCTCGAAATTTGCTAGGTTGTTAGGAATATTTCTCTACATGCTTTCTTTGTATTCACTTTCTAGATTCTCATATCATGTCTTCAACTCTATGGTGCCTTCTCAAATTCTCAATGAGAAGTATGGTTTGTCCATCAGCTCTAGAACTCTAAGGTGAAGTACTGTTTCTGATCTTTCATGACGATGTAGTCAGCTGTTAGAATGATGTCCTTTGTTAGATTATATGCTTGGTGTTAGATGCATACTTCCTCGATTTGACTCATAGAATACATTGTATTTTTTATGAAAGCTTGGTAGTAAGTCCATCTACAAGTGGTAGTTTCACTTTTTCTTGGAAATTCTCATGTGATTCTAGGGTTTTTATCTTCCCGTACACAAGTAGGTCGGTTTCTCCTTTACGGAAACTATTGGGAAGCTTATTTCTTACTTTGCGTTTAACTTGGCTCGCTTGTGTCCATGTATGTCTCTGAGTTATTTAGAGCTTTCTAAATGTGCTCTGGATTCATTGAGTTGCTCCTATTATTGTATTTACAGGTTCCAGTTTAAACCATTTCCTACACTAATTTGTCTAAATACGGCAGACATTTGTACTTTTTCCATAAAATGCTTCTTATGATGCCATCCCAGTTGCTGCCCAGTAGCTTTCGTTGGTTGCGAACTCAATAATTGTTGAAATTCTTCTCCATTTATCATTTTAATTTGGCCTAACTATTAGTAACATGTTTTTAGGACCTAGATCGTCCGTTCAGACTTGCCTAGTCGTTTGATGAGAAGAGTCTGTGCTGAATTTGAATGGCTCCTACTTCATATTCGTCCACTACCTCGGAATAAACTTCATCTTAATCAGAGATTACTGATATCTACATTGTGCGCACTCATACAATCTCTCGAGGAATAATTTTACAGGTTGTTGAATTCTTTATGACTTCATTGATAGAAAATATGTTCTTAGTAAGTCAATCCACTTGACTCACTTTGCTGCAGTACCATGCGGTGACTTTGTTGGTCTAATCAAAATATCCAAGAGACGTGGTCCTATTTCCACTCTGGGATTGCCAAGGGTTGCAATTTTCTATATGCACGTTGATATGATGCTTTCAATTGTCAGTTCAACAACATTGTGTCCTTATTTTCTGTTGCCCAATTTGCCCTGCAAGTCACAGTACATCTTGTCAATATTGGGATGAGTAGCATGCGGTTTTGTACACTTTTCCCTGATCTTATCTCTTGGTTCGTCATGGTTAGTTATGCAAAAACTGTCTTTCAAAGGTAGAGTATTGTTAGCCGTGTCCTAGTATCGTTTGGTTAGACTCGTTTCGACCTAAGTATCGTCTCTTCTAACTCCCTTGTCTTTACTTCATACCACAACGATCCTTGATCTTAAATCTAAAGTGATCACTAATGTTGGTAAGAACTTGTGGCAAATTGGTGGCCTGTCACCCCTAGTGGCCACCTCTCGGGTCCTTTAATCAGGTTATCCTTACGAGTTAAGGGTGCAAATATCGACTTCGATATGCAATTTCATGCATCCCTTATGATATTATCCTTCCTAGGTGGTGTCTTACAGACAATTCTAGTTCTCAAATGATTTTCACTACAACTTCTACTTCACACTCTATCTTTCTACACGAAGATATATTCGAGACTCTTATGGCTCATCTATATAGATATATGTATATGTATCCATGTGTGTGTATATATATATTGTGCATTATACTCTGCAGGATGGTGTCTCTTAGTCTTCAAGGCATGGACTATTGTCATTAGCTAAATCGTGTTGATAATTCTATTCGTGAGGTCTTAGTTGTTGCGATGCTTAAGTTATCTCCTTCTCATCCTTCAAGAGTATGCATTTGAGTTCATCCTTGCAAGTGTCAATACCCATTCTATAATCTTTTGCGAATCTTAGAATTATATATAACGGGGGTCGTACTCAACTCTTCTTAAATCCTTACAAACTAACTTATGTTTATTTCTTGTCTAAACTTTAATTCTTTTGTAAGAGTTACATCTTCGGTCTCGTTACCTTGAAAAACATTTGTTGAATGGTTGATGGTAGCCTGCTAATGTCAACAAACTCTCGATATAGTGTGATGTTGTCGGTGTTCTCTATTTCTTCATCATTAATACTCTTAGGGGGAGAGGGTCCATATAACATTCTTGATTGAAGCAGTATGTCCTAGAAACATCATTATTCTCACCTATGATCTATATCTATTGATTTATGTTGTACGGTCACTCACTCTTCTAGGTACCGGAGACTATTCTCAATGGTTATCTTATTCCTCTTCTCTTTTTCGAGAAATTCGATAGATCATTCATGAATACATCAATAAATACATCTAAGTGAGGTTAGGGACCCTAATATTCAAGTCCATGGAGACTGCTGGTCTGATGATGAGTTCAGATAGCATTGCTACGACTTCTTAGGGTCCATATCTTGTTCAGGCATCAAGGTTCTCTCCTCGGATCTACATCTAAAAGTGTTCGCACCATAAATAAATTTTTGTAAAAATGCTCGCATTCTTTGATTGGTGATTCAATATTCTATTCTCGGGGATGAATACTGATTTCCTAGGTGGTCTGGTTAATATGCTCGGTGGCCTAAACGTCTACGCATTAGGTCATCTTTCTCTTTTGAAAATGGCACTTGCATCCTTCAAAGCGATACATTAGTCACTTAAACGTAACTATAATGACCCTCGTGGTTACATCCCTTAGTCTTATGATTTCTTGGGAGTCAATTGATAAGGCTTTGGATACGGGAGCTACCCTGGTTTCTAAGTTCATTTTGAACTCTGATTGTCGGGTCAAAGATGAATCGGGCAGTTCCTCTAAGAACACATCTGCAATTTCTCTCATCTCTTGTCTCCTCGATTGATGTCTCTCATCTCTCATCCTTATTGGGTGTCAGGGAATCTTAGTTTCCTTCTATATTCCTCAATATTCTAGCTCGTAAGGTGGATATTATCGGTGTCTTTTCTCTCTATCAAATTTTATGAAGGTCCACGAAGATCTTGATGGCTTCTAGATGACTATCCTACATGCCTTCCAAGAAATGGTTTCGTAGTCCATATATTAACTAATCTATTTCTAGTTTCACGTTGGCATTGCATACCTCTGATGCATGTAGCTTTCTAGCTATGAGTTGAAGGGATTCTAGATGCGTGGGTGGAGTCCACACTCTTTTTCAAAGGCGTAGCTATCATCAATCATTGGGTGATTCTGCAGGGTTTAGTCCTAAGTTTATACGCATGCTTTCAAAATAAGGAATGTGAAACACTACTTTCGGATAATACTATGACAAGGTATTTTGAAATCGAACCGTACTTGCTAGATCGTCTTACTCAATGCTCTATTTCCTAGTTCTGTCTCTATGCATATATCCTGTCTAGATGGTGTTGTTTGGCTCTTTCGTTTTGCTCCAGTCTTTTATGCAGTGTTATAGTATCGATTGAACATTTCTATGCTGACACTGGACTTGCATGGTCCTAATTTATAGTTTGGGTTTGTCCTGACGTTGGTCATTTCTTTGGAGGCACTATTTGGCAAAATGTCTTACTATTCCATGCTTAAAACATTCATTTCCTAGTGTCAGGTACTCATCTTTGTGCATCCTACCGTACCGACCACAAATACA
>AYJT01036464.1:0-11863 GCA_001278415.1 Ocimum tenuiflorum
ATCTGCGATACGGATGTAGTAGCGCAGAGAAATTCGATTGTCGACGTCGATCTTCTTGGTGACGGCGGCGATGCTTAATCGTCCCCCTGAAGAAGATCGAGACATCATGGTGATCGTCTTTCCGTCTATTGATCGGCGATTTTGGGCATGGGAAAGTCTGAGGAAGAATATCCGAGGTAGGGTTCCAACGACGCCGTTCTATCGACCTTGCCCCTCTAAACACTAAATAGATGGTGCTTTTCTTTTCAACAAACCATCGTCCATAGCGGACTCTTTGATTTTTCATATGTCTATTAAGTTTTCTTTTGGCGGATATACGTGTATTAATTAAAAGAGAATAATTATAATAAAATTTCTCTTTAGAAGGGGAATGATCGATTTTTATTGATTAGTTATATATAAATAATTCAAATAATATAATAAAATATTTATTATTATTATACAACATGGGATTTTGACTGTGTACGATCTATTATGATTTGTTTCAAAGGTAGAGGAATTATCAAATTAGTAAATGATTCGGAAAATTTACAAATTAAATTAGCCAACTAATTATTTCAAATCAGCTTCTACGGTTTTCATGCTGCATTTTTTTAATGTAAATTATGCATTGTATAGTTAAATTTATCTATAAATTAAAACAAGTCAAAATATACCAATTTAATTCAAACTATCATTTGAGTTGCAAATTTAATCCAAATTACCAAATGTTGCAAATAAATATACAAACTATCATAAGATATGCAAATTTGGGATTGGAGCTTTTTTCGGGCACCGAAAAACTGACGAAATACTGAGGTTCTCCACGTCATCAAAATCAATGCCATGTCATCACGCCACGTCAACATAAAATAAAAATTAAACTATTTATTCTTTCCCCAAACTCAAAACTTGTTTGATTATATTTTTTATTTTATGTTGACATGGCGTGATGATGTGGCATTCATTTTGATGATGTGGAGAACTTCTGTGCTTCGTTAGTTTTCCGGTGCCCAAAAAAAGCTCACATCCCAAATTTGCATATCTTATGATAGTTTGTATGTTTATGTACAACAAGTGATAGTTTGGATTAAATTTGCATATTTTACCTTAAAACATTACCCTCAACTTTTTCTCCAAATACCTTAAAAAACTAATTAATTAACAAGTAATTTTATAGAATATTTTAATATGATTGTTATTACAATTTCTCATATAGAATTTATAATGAGTAATTAAATTTATATATTTAATAACAAATTAGTGATAATAGTGTATATAATGCACATCGGCGCAGATGACAAACTAGTACTCAAAGAAATTTCATCGATTAGTATAAAAATGTAAGGGTGTTTAAAGTTTGTATTGATAAAGTGAAGTATCCTAAAAAAAAAGTTATGAGATCTTGTTTATTTACAATTTTTTTTAATTGATGAGAGAGAAAAAACAGAAATGGAATTTGAATGTTATTTTTTTTTGGAATGAATCACTTTTTTGAAAAATGTGAAATGCATTTTTATGAAAACAAAAATTATAAACCACTGACGGAACCAAGGAGGGGGATTAGGGGGCTTCAACTCTTGACATCTACTATTGATACTCCAATCGGCTGATCCTTTATCAAAAGATTGAATTTTCACCTTAAGTTGAAATAAAATGTAAATTAACACCTAAAATCACACTTATGACGAATTATACTAAAAATACCTTGATAAGTGGGTGTTTTAAGCAAAACTCATAGAAACCATTGATAAGTAGGCACTAAAATGTAAAAGACACACTTATCATCATACAATATCATCCTAATGGCCTGTACATAAAAGGAAATGATAGATAGTCTCTCCTAATCAGCGTTACGATTTCTTTACGAGAAGCGTGCATTTTCCCATGTTCCAAAAACTACTAACATGCTCATTGGTGGATTGTTCAAATTACGATTTCGAGTCTTGTCATTTCTTACGGTTTGTTTCAAGACCATTTGCGATGGTTTCAAGGCCAATCTGAATGCATATTCAGCATACAAGAGAGTCTTTAAATGTAGTTCGAGAGGGCCTTTGAGGATGGTCTTTGAGATGATCCTCTATTGAATTTTAGAATACGTAAAGCTAATTTTATGTGTTATATATAAAATAATTGCTTCCAAATGGTTCATTTAACAACTAGTCCGTTTATCTCGAAATACTACGGTGGATCATGTAGCGTGTAAGAAATAGCAGTAGATTGCATAATCAGTGATCCTAAATGAGATATAAACAGTAATCACAACCGAAATTAATTGAGGACGAGTTGTTGGTTTAAGTTGTAGTATATTTGAGAAATAACTTATCTAGGCTATTTGATATACTGATATGTGCGACGTATTTTGATTGGATAGTAGTGAAATGTATTCTCTTATCTGACATGTGTAGAGAATAAAGATCTTGGTGATTTAACTGAACCTAGATTAATATAAAATTATATATATGTCTTGTGTGTCACTCTGACTTTATATGATGAGAGCTATGTATTAGCTCAATAATGTTTGTATCTTGAGTGACAGTAAGTCATATATAATAAGTCGGAAACTCATATTAAGTGACCACATCTGTTTCAGGATGATTCCTGACACTCCCCTGAGGTGTTCATTAGGTTTATCGTACTAAATAAGAGACTCAAGAAAATTACATAAGAGATTAATTAATTATAGCTGTCAGAGCATAATTAATCAATGAGTGTCAGATATCTTAAATGTGGAGTTCGTTAAATCTAATACAAGCCCGACTCACCATCGGAGAATAAAGGGGTATGTTAGTATCAATTTTCTGGTGAAATATATCGATATTAATAAATTAATTTGTGCTGAAGGGCTAGACATAAAGAAATTAATTTATTGATATGCCAACTTTATTTTCTTGTAATCAGTCCCTGGGTTTGCCCAGTATGTAAGGCCCACTGTGTCTCCTAAAAAATGGATTTGTGATTAAAATTCAAAATACAATTCATGTGACTAAAAAATCACAGAAACCCTAAGAGCAGTAACAAGGGGTAGCAGCCATAGGGTTCCAATACGGAGGTTCTGCACGTTTGTCATCACCGGATTGTGGATGATCAGATAGGGATACAAACTTAGAATCCAATGGAGTCATAAATCAATCAACCTTGCGCTAGATTCGCATGTATAATCCTTAAACACCTATGCACTTACAATTATATATGAATGTTTAGGCAATAACTGATGTATGCTAAGTTATGGTATCCAAATCCAGTTATACAGCGAAATCATCTAACATATTTAGTTGTTTAATCACACATGCATTGTGTTGAACTTTACATTGTTTTTTTATTTTATCTAATGAACGCACAAAAATATATTTACAATGAAATTCATCTTGAATTCTTATATCTATAGCTAGTTTTATTTTTTGCGATTAACCCTATTTTTTTTACGGATGGAGCATCTTGAGTTGTGAAGAATCAACGGCTGCAGATGCATCAGTCAGAGAACAGGTTACGGGGTCGGGTGGTTATTAAGGTAGTACACATTTTAGATGTTCAGAGTTTTAGTGGAGATGGTGACTAACAACGTAACTCTCTATTTTTCTGGTCTAAATGTCAATATATATATATACATATACTTTTTTTTTTGAACGATAAATGTCAATTTATATGGTGATGAATGATGTGTGATACTACTTTCGTCCTTGTTTTGTAAATGGTGGAATATGTTTCCGTAAATCTTAAAAGAAATATATATTATAAGATCCCAAGACTAAAATAAATAATATATATAGGGTATGGATCCGGTATTAATAGATTTTAGCGGAATAGATAAGAGAAAATTTAGGCCTTCTGTATAACCAAATTTATGACCAAAATCTAATTTCAACCGTTCAACTTCGTGCTTCATTATAGCCACAATATGTGCATTAAAGGGTAAAAGAATGTTTTTGTACTTAATACAAATTTAATAATATCTCAAGTTTTTAATTTTACTATAGCCACAATATTATATATTATACTCAGATAAATTACATATTATAATTAATATATTGTTTTTATTCTTTATCTTTTGTATTGGTTAGTGTTTATTTCACATTTATTATACTATAAGAACATGAATTTACGTATTATATGTGCACAAATTATGTATTATGATCATTATATCATGTTTAATATTTACACATGATCTCTAGTTTTGAGTTTCATTATATTGGTTACGCACGTGTTTGTGATTATGACGAACAATATGTTTGAATATAATCTATATGCATTTGCATATAATGCTTATTTGATCTGAGAATAACACACATGTTTGTGATTATAGTGCATAATATTTTTGAATATAATATGTATATTTATTTATACATATAATGCATAATCCGTGTGAACATAGATTATAATATGCAATTTGTTTAGTGTAAAGTATATGTTTGTGCTAATAGTGGGTTTTTTCACAAATGCATATTAAAAGAAAAGTAAAGAGGAGGTCTCCTGTTAGATTGTCTAAATTATTTAGGTGAGTTTGAGTTTACAATCGAAGGTGAGTATGAGTTTGGATTTAAGATCTAGGGCCGATATGAGTTTGAATTGGTGGAAATAATCTATTTAAATCTGTTTAAACTATTTATACAATTACGCAATTAACTATTTTATTATTTTCGTGCAGTTTTTATTGAATAAATGTATTCAATATGGAATTCGTTCAAAAATTTATAAAATTACCTCTAGTTGATATATGATATGCGGAATAATTTAAATTGAGTGTTTAATTATTGTTTAAGATGCAGACATGTTCCATGTTAATGCCAGATACTTAGGATTTCAGTTATTAATTTTGGTAAAAGGTGTTCCAGGTGCACACAAGTTCCATGCACTGCAAAAAAATCGCAGAATGGCGACAGAAAAAATCCATCGTTGAAGCTCTTATTTCTATCGCTAAATCAATTCGCGACGGAAAAATTCCGCAGCAAAGAGACGGGTCGCTATATTGCTAGCTACCGAAAACGTGTCATTGCTGGATATCAGCGACGGACTAGCGACCAACATTTTCATCGCTCATTTTTCATTTTTTTAAATGATTTATGATTAGCAACAGACTTTGGTCGCTGTTTTGGCGACCCCATTATGTTTTAGCGAGGGCAGGGTTCAATTCTATTTTGTCGCTAAGTTTTTTTTTTAATTAATTTTTTTTATTTTTTGTTTAATCGCACCTGTTATTCCATCAAAAATACGGTACAACACCAACATTAATAATAATAATACCTAACACCAAATATTTAGGATTTCGGCTATAGTTTTTAATGGGATATTTGTTTTTTTATTAACAAAAACTTTTGTCAAACTCGCTAAAGAGTTGGAGAGATTCTAAAAATTTTAATTTGGGTCTACCACTTCAGAATGCAAATGATTAAACATTTTTTTGAGTTCGTGAAATTTTAATTTGGACCAAATATGTGAGAATAAGTTATTATTATCTTTTCTTTTTTTAAGAAAGAAAGCGAGAATAAGTTATTGAACTTATTGGAAGGATATGTCTAACTCATTAGATACTTTAATAGAAGAACTTCCCCATTTCATCAAATCCTTCATTTTCAAATATACATTTACTTCAATTTTCTTTTGTAAGATTACTACTATTTATTTTTAGATTTTATAAATTTATGGAAAAATTATACTTTTTCTTAAAAGGATTATATAGTTCAATATTAAAAAAATAATGCTCACAGTATACTAATTAATGTGATTTATTGGCTAAAAAAATTAATATGATTTATGTTGTTTTATTTTATTCCCTTCAAATATTTTTATTCCCTTCAAATATTTAATTTAAGATCAATAAAGTATGTTAATATTTTTATTTTGATATTCTTTTCGATCTTGTACCCGCTTGCTCCATTATATAATTTTAAAATAATATATTTTTATAATATATTTGTATTTATTTATTTTAATATTATTCATTAAAATTATTTATGTAAAAAAATTTCGTTGAAATTCTTCTTATAATTATTGATAAATATATAAAAATTACTTTATAGAAAATTATAGAAAAAGAGAATTAACTTTTTCGTAAGAAAGCATTTGACAAATAATTGGTTATGCATTGTACTAAGTAGTCTACGTTCTCGGCATCCCCAACAATGTTCCTTTTCGTTATTCTTTTTTTCTTTTCCATACCTTTTCCTTTCGATAAATGATAATGTGAATTTAACATTATAATTTAATCTCATGTGACACTTTTTCGCTAAGGGCCAATTATATTTTTTAAAAATTTACTTTTAGGTTCATGTTTACATTTTTAGTCGCATGGACAAAATTTTGTCGAAATAGTTTTCACTTTTAATCTAGAAAATTATTGACATTTTTCAAGTAATTCTATAAATCATATACATTAATACATATTCTAAATATAAAATAAAATAAACAAATATTTCACTCAAGTGATTTATAATTTTGGAAATAAAATAATAATTTTTTGGAATTAGGACAAAAAAAAATTTTTGAGATTAAGAGAAGGAAAAAATATTCCAATATATTACAAACTATGCGATTTTTTTTTTCAAAAACAATACAAACTATCCAAAATTCCAAATAAATATACAAACTATCAGAAATAGTTCAAATATAGGACGATTTCAAAATAATAAGCACTGGAATGCTGAGTCATCACGTCGGATTCCACGTCTGTTAGGAACATTTGTATTTTGATTGATGTCAAACACCATTAGTGTAGCTGATTAGTGTAGAACTGATCTTAGATTGTAATATGTATATGTTTGAATTTGTAATAGCTTAGGTTCGCAGAGAGCTAAAGCTGGAAGAGTTCAAGATCTAAAGGATAAGAAGATCAAGAGAGACCACATCTGTGGTGACACAGCTGTGAGATACCATAGCTGTGGTGACACAACCATGAGATATCATAACTGACTACTTCAGCTTCAGCAAAGGGTGCAATCGAACCGAGTCGAGCCAGGTAGCGGTGTGCTCAAGTTTGACTCATTTAATATCGAATCGAGCTTCGAACTTTATTATTAAGTACTTAGATGTTCACGAACTTAATCGAGTTGTAATCAAGCCTTAACGAACTTTCTAAATATGGATTTAAATTTAAATAATAATAATTATTTTTTAGAAATAAATCAATTTAAGCACAAAAATATTAAATTTACTCAAAATTATTCTTTTCTTATAAATAATAAAGTTAATTGAAAGACTTATTTTATACTTATAAGTTATAACCATCTAAAGAATAAAAATATAAATTTTACAAAATTAATAATTTCAAATTTCTTACTATTTTTGGCTAACGAGCTTACAAGTCGAATACTACAAAGCTCAAGTTTGAATTGTTTAGTTAACGAGCTCGAACAGGCTTTTCTCGAGTTGAGATCCAAGTAACTCATGAGTAGCTCAGCTCATTTACACCCCTAGCTTCAGCTGTGAGCATAAAGTCCATAACTGATCAATCAATTGTGATGACCACAGCTGACAGTTCCTCATGAACTGACCAGCTGAAAAAGAGAGAGACAAGAAGACTCCAAAGCTGACCCCTAGATCAGCTAACTGTCACTTCAGAGAAAAGGTTGAAAGAAGTCAGTTCTCAGTCAACCTTAAGGCACAGTTGTCTCTAGTGGAACTGAGATTCAAAAGAGGAACATCAGAAGTGATAAGACGTGCAACAGAGCTGACCTACCGAATTATACCAGAAAAAGGTAGTCAGTCCCCGATTATTATCCAGCGGATAATAACTTTAGCCGAATATCCAACGCATAAAGAGATGATAAAGTCTGCTGCAAGTACATCAACGACACTATTTTCAAACGCCGATTTTGAGGGATTTTTCCGTTATATCACAATGGCTACTATTCAAATCCCTTGTCAATAAATAGAGGAGTCGAAGCAAAGAGAAGTAGTTACAGAGTTACGCATAATGACCTCACGCTTTCTACCATCTAATTCTCTCTCAAGCTCTCTAAGCCAACTTTCGAGTTTCTAACTCGAGACACAATATGGTGATCCAAAGCTTTTAGATAAGAATACCGAGAAGTTCTTAGATATCTTTCATCTAAGAACAATTCTAAAACCTGATCCAAGTTCACGAAGAGAACTAAAACCTTCACCTCGCAGACCTAAGAAGCCTAGCAGTGGATCCAGAAAAGCTTCAAAGGACTGCAGTGCCTGCGATTGAATGTGGTAGTAGTTTCCCATTGGAGAAGAATCTTAAAACACCGTGTGCAGGAAAGATTAGTGAATTTTCTTCATAGTGAAGGAAGAGAGGATGTAGGATTTTAAGATCTGAACTCTATAAATATCTTGTCGCATTTATAATTTTCAGATATTTATTTCACTAAGTGTTGACTTAAAACCCAACTATCGATAGTAGCTGAAGTAAAATTGAAGAAACCCTAACTGATCCTAATCGATAACAAACAGCTTTAAGAAATCAAGCTGACTTGCTCATAAGTCGGCTGAGATAAAATTTTTGCTTACCTTTTCTGCAACTATTTTATTATAACGCTTCCGCAAACCAACTATCTCTGATTTGGATCCATTTTTCCTTAAGTGTCTGTTGCGAGCAAGTTCTGATCGTTAGATTAAAGATGGCATCCACCCGAACGCCTAAGTTTTTAGTCGAGAACTATACCAGCTGGAGGAGGAGAGTCAAAGGTCACCTCTTAAGCCAGGATGAGGACATGTGGCTGGTAATCGAAGAAGGTCCTCTGAAGATCCAGGAAGTCAACACCAGCAGCACTACCCCCGATCAACTAGAATACATTGAGAAGCCTCATGCAGAATGGACGTTCGACAAGAAGAGGCATCATCAACTAGAATATTTGGCCCACGATATTCTCTTCTCCACTCTCGATGAGGATCAAATGAAGAACGTAGAGAAATGTGAATCAGCCAAGGAAATAGGAATTTCCTTGAGGATCTGTGCAGAGAATCTGAGTAGATCACGCGCAACAAACTTCAGGTTTGCATGGAAAAATATGAGTCATTTGCTATGCTAACCTGAGAATCTATTATGCAAATGGAAGTCTGGTTCAACTCCATAGTCAATGAGCTGTCAGCTCTTGGGAGATCATATCCTGTAGCTGATCTCAACACAAAATTCTTGGCACCAATGCCAAGAGAAGACTGGTTCATGAAGGTCACGACGTTGAAAGAACGTGATCTTTAAAAACTACCAACAAATGATGTGTTCGCCTCCTTGCGGGCACATGAGTTTGATTTAGCTCAGATGAAGGAGCATAAAGCCAAGAAAGCTACCCATCAGCCGTTAAAGCCGGATGATGTTGCTCTCTTCGTTAATAAGAAGTTTTTACCAAGGAATTAGCAAAAGCCGCAGTATACAACTCCCGCAGCTGTAACTGTCGAAAAGACATCCACCTCTTCTGAGAAAACCCCACCAGCTCGGTTCAAGAGTTGGAGGAGCAGATGAGGATTCATACAAAGAAGCTTGAGAAAGCCAAGCTAAAGGCTCAAACTATTGAGGAAAATAAGTCTGACAAGTTGTAGTTCCAAAAGCGACAACAACGGACATGCTTTTTATGCAACTCTCATAATCATTTAAAATTTGACTGTCCACAGATTGGAAAGGAAGAGCGACCGAAGCTAAAGAAAAGCTTCCAAAGAAGAGTCTCAAAAGCTTATACAGAGGCGATGCTGACCAGAACTGAGATGACCGACATAGCTTGCGACAATCAAGTTCTGGAATTATACTTTTGTAGCAGTTCCGAGGATGAAGAGCAGTTTGTCGCATTCATGGCTGACATCAGAGAGGAGACTAAAACTGCACTTACTCAGCTAACGATGAGGTAACTAATCCCTCTTAATCATTGCATGTGCATGAGCATGAGCATGAAACTTAAGACTTAGAGTCATGTCATTCTGACTCTGAAGACCTAACCTTGGAATCCCTCTCAAAGGATTTCAATTACATGTGCACTTTACAAACTAAAATCACTCATGAAAATTCTTCTCTCAAGGAACAAGTTTTTAAACTGACAACTGACTTGGAAAGTGCTTAGTTACTTACAGCTATCATTGAAAAACTATGGGCAGAAAACTTAGTTTTCTAAGATGAGTTAAAAACCCTAAAATCCAAAAACCTCGAGCAGGATAAAATCCTAGCATCTTTTAACAAGAGCTTGAGAGACTTAGAGCATTTTATCAACATAAAAAATCATGCACTATAATGAGTGGGTTAGGTCATGACCCATTCGCCTTTCCCAAAGCTGTAAAGCCAAGGGATACCTGCCTAGGGGACCAGCTACCCAATACCCTAGCTGTGCGAAAGCAAGTTGGGGACACCCCAGTTCTGCCAAGTCAAATTGGAGACCCTCAACCGTTAGATACGCTGATTAGAGCCGACAGATTGAGAGAACCAACCGTCTAGGGTTGGGATATCATTCCAAGAAGCTCAAGGCAGTTGTCCGAGGGTCAGAACCTCGAGGTTACATTAAAAACAAATTCCAACCAGGAACCCAGTTATACAATGTATCTTACTCAGACATGCACGTTTTAACAAAAAACATCACGATCGCATGTATTAAGATTGAAAAAGAAGGCAGTGAAACAAGCTGCCCAAAAGGTCCATAGTCTTAAAATTAAACAAGTATGGATTTTGAAAGTGTTCATATATGTACTGACCCCTCAGGACCCGAAGTAAGATGGGTACTTACACCGTCTTCTCTGTGATTGCAGGTCACAGAAGATAGCAGCCAACCGCCGAGGTCAAATGAGATATAGATATTAGACAGTGGTTGTTCAGGGCACATGACTGGGAACAAGGATAATATGACAAATATTATCCTAGTCAGTGGGCCGTCAGTAATGTTCAGGGTCAACTCCAAAGAAAGGATAGTTGATTCAGGCACAATCAGAATCAATGGAGTTACCGTCAATGGTGTCTCACTAGTCACAAACCTCAAGCACAACTTAGTGAGAGCATTAGCCAACTTGGAGAAAATGAATATAAGACAGTGTTCGCAAAGAACGAATACTTATCAAGGATAAGATCTCCAAGGAAGTAGTTCTTAGAGGAATAAGGCGAGGTGGGTTGTACATTGTTGATTGGAATAGTGGCAGTTTCGACTCTTGTCTAGTTTCTCGAGGTTCTATAGAGACCAGCTGGCTTTGGCATAAGAGGCTAAACCACTTGAACTTCAAGATGATCAATTAGTTGGTCAAGCACAACTTGGTGGAAGGATTTCCAGCTGAGGAGTTGAAAAAGGAAGGAATCTGCGGAGCCTGCCAACTAGGAAAGCAGATGAAAGCATCTTTCAAAGGAATAGCAGTAGAGACAAGCATGTCCCGTATTTTAGAGCTTCTTCACATGGATTTGTTCGGGCCAATTACTCCCCAGTCAGTTGGCGAGAAGAGCTACACCATGGTGGTGATAGATGACTACTCAAGATATACTTGGGTGGAGTTCCTGAGGAGCAAAGCTGAAGCGAAGATGGTGCTGCCGGAGCTGATCCTGAAAGTTCAAAATGAGAAGAGCTGCAAAGTGCTCAGAATCAGATCGGATAACGAGATAGAGTTCTGCAATGGACCAGTTATGGATTTCTGCATGGATCATGGAATCAATCATGAGCACTCAGATCCAAGGTCACTACAGCAGAATGGTCTTGCAGAGAGAAGGAATCGGACGTTGAATGAAGCTGCGAGGTCCATGCTATCTGAGGCCAAAATTGGACAAAGCTACTGGGCTGAAGCCATCAGCACAACTTGTTACACTCAGAATCTCAGTTCCATCAACCTACGGCTTAATAAAACACTTTATGAGGTGTATAAGGGTCGTAAGCCTTCTCTAACTCATCTACGTGCATTTGGTTGCCCATGATATTGTCACGCCCCCGCCTGAGCCGGTCCGCCGGGACGCGACGCACGGCGGGGAACA
>AYJT01036468.1:0-10184 GCA_001278415.1 Ocimum tenuiflorum
AGCACATTCAACCTGAGCTTTGGCCAACTGCATGGCCGCCTCCTTAGTCCTATCAATGATGTGGCCAAACTCTCGAAAATTAAAGCTCTTCAGACTGACTTCAAGTTTCTCAAGTTTGTCCACCAATGCGGCTTGAGCATTCTCCGGACTCCGTTCTTGCTTCCAATTCTCCCTCATAAACCTGTTAAAGTGATTATGTTTCAACCAAAAATTAGAGAACTTGAACGAAGGATCAAAATACAATATATGCAGTAATATAAAATATATAATCACACACATAAAATATATAATCGCACATATATAATAAAAGATATAATAAAAAATAACTTCATACAATTACAATCATAATTTCATTTATTCATATCAAGGCTCTTATATTTTAGATCTCAAACTATTATATTTTAAAGCTTGAAATAATTTTAAGAAGTCATCAAAAATTCAAATTGACTTAAACTATTTTATTGAACTCACTAATAATTGTCGCTGTGCTCGTGGCATGAATTTCTCGAAAACAAGTGTAGAGAAAATCAAGACAGATTGCATCAATATCTTGATCCCAATAAAAAATAAAAATAAAATACCATTTGACTGCTACTTGATATATGAAAAGTTTTATCCAAGTGCTATTAGAGTTTTCAATTTGTGAAAGGAATATTCCTACACAACTATTAATTGAAGTTTTTCAATTTGTCAAGGAAGATGGATGCTCTTATTTAATATTTAATGATGATTATATGATTATGAAATCGTGTAATGCACAAAATATTTTATGTTAATAACTTTATCTAATAATTAATTTCACATGTATCACTGCACGGCCACTCAAATATATACAACACTTCGCTACATGTGAAATATCTCAACTTGCATATAATAGTTTGATTTCAGTTCATCATCATTGTTCAAATTGTAAGTTAGAAATATATTTTCTTATAAATAAATCGCTTAATAAGTAGTCCACCATTGAATATTTTTACAAAAATATTCGCTCAAAAAAGTGGGCCACTATATGTTCTTACGAAACACTTTGCCTGAAAATTTACCTGATTTCACATTATTAAATTTTGTTAGTTTTAGTTTGATGTATTATTTACATAAACTAAACTAAAAAAAAAAATTATGATATTAGATATTTCTTTTAAGCAAGAAATATTTGTTTTAAGAAGTTGGTTAATAAAATGATGGTTGGACCACTCCACATTGTTGGTGGACTGTTTTCGAGTAGAGGGTATATGGGGTGGGGGACTCTAACACTAGCGCTTGTTTAGGGTTTATATGTTGAAAAATGCATTGTATCTTATACTAACATGCATTTATTATAACATAGTTCATTATGGTGCAATTTTCTTCATTTTCTTGAATGTCTTCAATTTTTGTTTTTCTGTCGTTCTTTTGAGTTGTTTGAAAGATTGAAAAACTATCTTTAATATGATGCATTGAAGAAATAATTTAAATCGTGTGAAATATGATCATTTAAATTTTTTTAGTAATTTTAGAGGAGAGAAAAAAAATAGTTGGCCAAACAATTGCCCAAATTGACCTTAGGTGATATTAATCTTATTTGCCAGCAAAATATTACAAAAAAAACTCAGTCGTTAGATCTTTGAATCGTACAACTATTATCTCTACTTATTTAACACCTAATAAGTACTTATAATTTAAATATAACTCTCTCTATATATATAAATCTTTGTTTAAAGAGAATGAAAAGAGGTGTTATGTGATATGTTGTTTACATAATTTAAATGTAAAATGAGGGAGTTATAATTACTTTTAAATTAAGCTGATTTTGATTATACAATGACTATATCAGCTTTGTTGTGTTATAGAGAATGGGTTAGAATATTTAAATTTGTTTAACTAACAATTAATTAAATCGTATACAAATTTTTGCTTGAAAAAAATGTAAGATTAGGGTCTCAGCTAGGTTCCCGCCTACGCCGGCAGATGAGTGTTTCAATATCTACACTAATATTACATATTATAAATTTTCAAAACATAGAATACCTCTTTTATATATATTATACACTTACATGCTTTACAGGTAGGTCCAGACAATTGGATGTCTGCATCATACCATCTCAACAAGTGGGCCATATCTTGCCTCTTCAACTAAAATTAATTTAAATTTTCTTAATTTATTCAACAAACTTATATTAATAAAATAATAAAATGAAACCTTTTCAGTTATTTATCAGAATTTGACTTCCTTCCTCCATACTTAATTCTCATGCTCTTTTCTGCAGCTAATTCTGTCTCTTTTTTTAATTATAATTATTCTTTTAATATGGACCTTGATAAGATTATGAACTGTTTCAGCTGTCATCACCATCCCTCTTAATTATGTATGGCTTAATTATAACTTCGAGTAATCTCTTCCTTTCACTTTTTTTATTTCATTAAAAAAATTATAGTAAATTTTTGGTTGAATCGTATAATACTTAAATTATGGAGGTATTTAGTAAATCGATCTGATTCCATATCAAACATATTTTTCTTAACCTATTAACTTATATCTCCCTATTTGTGCTTATCTAGCATTCATTGATTAAATTTAAACATATGTATAAGAAATTGGTGAATCAAGTTTTGTAATTACATTTTCTTTAGAGTTGAAAACTTGAATTAAATCACCGAAAGAAGCTCCCTCTTATATCTTATTTTATAATAAACGACACCCCGAAAGCCAATAAAATCAAAATAATTTGATATTTTGACAGGAAAAATTTCCTGTAACAAGATTACAATGTGCCTCCATAAAAGGCCAATTTGCACGTGTACATGAACTAGCACAATGAGATACCAGACAAGGTTTATTGATAAGTGTGTGGCATGTAACTCAAGGCCTAAAATGGATTCTTTTATTAATTGAGTGTAATATCTATATTTTAGTCAAATATCAATTTGTCTCTCAATATTTGATCTTTCTAACTG
This sequence comes from Ocimum tenuiflorum, assembly GCA_001278415.1. Taxonomy (NCBI): domain Eukaryota; kingdom Viridiplantae; phylum Streptophyta; class Magnoliopsida; order Lamiales; family Lamiaceae; genus Ocimum; species Ocimum tenuiflorum. Next base: position 2,935 of record AYJT01036468.1, read on the forward strand.
TACTATTATCCCAATTCAAAAGGTTAAACATTAATTATATAACATGTCATATCGGATTTATGTTTATAAGGGTTTAATTACAAAGAAAATTATCAACTTCGTACCAAATATAATACCATGTCAAAAATTATAGAACCAATTATATTATATGGATACAATAAAACGATCGAACAATTAAGCTCACAAATAATAGCGTTTTGGGACAAAATTCTTTCGAAAAGTAATTGAAACAATGAAATTTAATGTGAAACAACATAGTGTTTCAGTTGTTCGTTTTATTCTATTCAATCAATCACGTCAAATATACTTTCCTCATGTATGTCTCCTCTAAGTGCATGTAATTAAGCATCTAAACTATGCTAATTAGGTGATGAATTTGAGTAATAGTAAGAAGAATAAGTGATTTATCATAATATTTATTCTTCCAAAGAATATGTTTTCCTCATAGTATATTTAGAAATGTGCAATTTGCTAAAGGATATTAAAATAAGGATACATTTGGATAGGCTTAAACTTCAAATTAACCTTTCAAAATTCATATCTATAAAGGAGGAGAAAAAAATAAGGATACATTTGGATAGGCTTAGACTTCAAATTAACCTTTCAAAATTCATATCTATAAAGGAGGAAAAAAAAAAAAAAGCTATATTTATTACTGCTAATAATGGTTGGTCTTACTTAGCACAGTAACCTACGTTGAATGAATTAAGCCCACGGCTTTAAAATTAAAGGGCGATACCCTATCTATGTTTCTAATATTTTTTAATATATATGAGTACTTGTAATTAGAAAATCTACAAGCAAGATTTTTATATGTTGATTGATGATGTGAATAAGATTTAGAATCGGATACGAGATAATGTACAGCTAAAGAAAGATCTAGGATGAGATCTAATCCTTAAAAAACTAAAGCAGAAGAAGAAAGAACATATATAGTTTCAAATAAGAAAACTTATAGGGGCATGAACAAAGTATATAACACAGATACAGGGAATATTTGAGACTCAGCTAATAATATCCTATAGATTATAGTAATATATAATGATTAGCATTATTAAATATGGTGAAGAGTCCATTCCATTTTTGTGCTAATCTTGTAATAAATATGAAATGAAACAATACACACAAATACCCATATGCTATAAGTGAGGAAGGTCGGTATGCATTCATGCGACAATCCATTTTCCAGTAATAATTTATAACTCATATTATTATATATTATTATTATATAATAAGTTGGTCGTTATTGTGTTTTGAAATATAATGATAAATTATTATATAATAATGATCTTAAAAAGTTGGTCAATTTATTACATAATAATATATTAACACGCAATATTATTTAAGAGTCATTTTGAACAAAAGTCAACACATTTAATATTGAGTATATAGGTAAATCTAAAACTGATGTGTAAATAGTGATTTGAATTTGAAATGATTATTTTCATAATATAAGATACACGGTATGAGATCATCTACTCTCATTCCCTAATCTATTCTCTGCTCCATTGTTAATTTTTTTTAGTTTTTTATTTAATATTTTTGTAAAATTTCAAATTATCATGCTATAGATTAATTTTACAAATTCAATATACGGGTTATTCCACTAAATTAGTCCTATATAATATTTTTTATTTAAATTTTGATGTTAGTTAATATTTGATTATTAAAATCGACTAATTCACAATCATGACTTTTTATATTTAAATATTTAATTTTTTGTTTATTAATATTAGTTAGAGTATATTATGCCATTATTAATTTTTATTTTTATTATAGTAATATTAAAATTATTATTTTTAGTTTGAACTAGGTAATGGAGCACCACTATTAGGAAGTAGATGATTTGAAAAATCTACATTGTAAGTATGTTATACTAGATGATATTTTTATTTTGTGTAAATGGAACTTATTTAAAAAATATCACCGTCATTTTAATCAAATAATTTCTTTTCTAACATATATTTCACCCTTTTAAATTATACTTTTTATTATTATTTTGAAAAAAAAATTTCTCGACTCAAGAGCATTTGGCCTAGTTACCATCAGTGGTGGATCCGGAAATTTTCTGTTGGGGAAGGGGAGGCTACATTAGAATTTTCCATGCGCATTTTCCTCTTTCTAGTAACAGTCAGTTGTTGTTTGTTGCAGGCTACAACTAGTTTCAACTTCTCCAACACCGACAAAATAACTCAGCCCCTCATCCTCGTCTTTTTCTTCATCCTCAACCCCCTCTTTTAATTTTCAACTCTTCGATGAAGGGGACTACCTCATAAAAATATCAAATCATCTTACTACTAATATAGTAATAATAATTGGAGCGCCCCCTTGGTCCCTATATGGATCCACCGATGCTTTTAATACATGATAGACGGTTTTACACAAATCTTTTTGCTCTTATAAATATAAATATATTTATATATATGTAAAGTACAATTGATGGTCCCTTAATTTTTGTCCGTGTAAAATATATGTAAGCGTGTGAAAGGAAGTATCCTGCAGGCTTCACTATCCGTATGCATTTTTATATACGCGTTGACCATCTACATAAAAAGATGCTCTAAAAAGAAAAAAAAGAAAAAAGAAAACTATAAATTATTCTCTCTTAGAGAACACTAAATTACAATTCCAAGTACAGCTTTTACAGCCAAAATAAATAAATAAATAAAATACCAACTTCACAGCAAAAAAACACGAAAAATATAACAAGAGTGAGCTAACTAATAAAAAATTAGCTATGCAGATCAGCAGCACATTCTTTGGCTGCCTATTTATAACTCATTATTTTCATTCCTTCTCCATCTCCTCCTACATCAACTCTTTTCTTGTTTTCCTACATTTGTTTGTTCATTTTAACATTTGATTGTATCCAATGTTTCCTACAATTCTCTACATTGTAGCTGCTTTCATCTTCATCGTCCTTGCCAACTGGCTCTACAGTTGGAGAAACCCTAAGTGCAACGGCATCCTCCCACCGGGCTCGATGGGATGGCCGTTGCTTGGGGAGACTCTGCAGTTCTTCGCTCCCAACACCACCTCCGACATCCCGCCCTTCGTCAAGAAGAGGATGCAGAGGTAGTGGCAGCAATGATGTTCAATGCATCATTGCTTTTTTTGTTATTATTATTTTTAATTAAAAGTGGTCATTTTATTGATTTTATTCAGATACGGGCCCATTTTCAAGACTAGTTTAGTGGGACGGCCCGTGGTAGTGTCGACAGATGCGGATCTTAACTACTTAATCTTTCAAAAAGAGGGCGAGCTATTTCAAAGTTGGTATCCCGACACATTCACCGAGATATTTGGGCGCCAAAATGTGGGGTCCTTGCATGGCTTCATGTACAAGTATCTGAAAAATATGGTTCTTAATTTGTTTGGTCAAGAGAGCCTCAAGAAGATGCTACCAGAAGTCGAACACAAATCAAACTCGAGCTTGAGAATGTGGTCCTCCTGGAATAGTGTTGATGTGAAGGATGCAGCCGCACAGGTGACCACTACTATAGCCATTTTGAATAGCAAATTATTTTATGAAAATATGCAATTTTATTTTAAATTATACATATTTTTGGAAAGATTATACAAAATATTCGAAATTTCAAATATATATACAACACATCAAATATTGTTCGAATATTTGATGATTTCAATTTTCCAGCATCATATTTGAAATAACTTAATGTTAGTTTTCTATGATCACACAATAGGACTTCTGAACACATTATGTTGACTCAGCTTTTTCTAGTGCTGAAAAATGAAAAAAAAAATTATATATTTGAACAATTTTTGATACTGTACACGTTTTATCTTAAATTTCAAATAGTTACATTGTGTTTGAAAAACAAAATCATAATTTAGAATATAATTAAATATTTTTTTTTGTTAGAAACTTAAAATATAAATTTTGTAGCTACTTTCATATCATTACTCTTAGTTTTATTATTTTATAGCTAACATCACATGACACACGAGTCAACGTGTGAAAGTTCATTTTTACTAAGACCAAAAATGATAGTTCGTGCAAAAAACATGGCGAAAGTTTACAGTTCAAGTAAAGTGTGACTATATACTCCCTAAATTTTTCACATTTTTTCTTTATTATTATTGTTTCTTTGTAAATTGGAATTTATTATTTTTATTTCTTTGTGTAGATGATATTTGATCTTGCATCAAAGAAGCTAATAAGTTATGACTCCCAAAAATCCTCAGATAATTTGAGGGGGAACTTTGAAGCTTTTATAAGAGGATTAATCTCCTTTCCCTTGAACATCCCCGGTACAGCATACCACAAATGCTTACAGGTATATATATTTGAAGTTCAAAAAATGTGTTAAGCGGTCTAATATAATTTTTTACAATAATATCGAATGCATTTTCCCCTTTTTTCAGGGAAGGAAGAAGGCGATGAAGATGTTGAGGGAAATGCTTCAAGAGAGGCGAGAGAGACCGAGGAAAACGCAGACAGATTTCTTTGATTACGTGCTGGAAGAGCTTCAACGAAAGGACACCGTGCTCACCGAGGCGATTGCACTCGACTTGATGTTCGTGTTGCTCTTTGCCAGCTTCGAAACGACCTCCCTTGCGCTCACTCTGGCCGTCAAGTTCCTCAGCGAGCATCCCCGCGTGTTGAAAAGATTGACGGTGAGTGAACGCAATTATTATTATTACTATTATTATTATTATTATTATTATTATTATTAAAGGTGAAATTTATAAGAGTGCGTTGTGTTATAGGAAGAGCATGAGGCGATTATTAGGAGGAGGGAAAATCCAGATTCTGGAGTAACATGGAGTGAATACAAATCAATGAAATTCACATTCCAGGTGAGCCTTTATAAATATTTATGAAACTAATTGGATGGAAATTATATTTTCTTTTCGCATATTGTAAATTAATTTTGAAGGTATCTTGATCTTTTATTTATCAATTTAAAAGCATTTCATTGATGTTTCACACGAGATCCGTATTTTGAAATTAGAAATTTGCACAAAGTTGCAATATATGTTTAATGTCTAATATGTAACATTTTTCTCAACCATAAATAATCGAATAATTAATAGATCCGGTAATGGCATTTATTATTATTCAGAGATATAATTTTTTTTAATTTCCGAAAGTGCTGTTTAAGTTGTGTTCAATATATAAATTAAAGTTATTCAAAAATGCACGGTTGAGATTAGTTGGCAGTGAACAAATATATAATATAACATTTACCCTTAGAAAATATTGTATTTAATTATTTGAAGAATATCTCATTTGTTAACACAATATTTTTGCAGTTTATCAATGAAACAGTTAGGCTGGCTAATATCGTTCCTGGAATTTTCAGGAAGACAATGAGAGAAATCAAATTTAAAGGTAATATAGTTCAAAATATTGACAATTTCAATTTACACAAAAATCTTTTTCCTTTCAAATAAAATAAAAATAAATAAATTTCTTACAATGCAGAATATACCATTCCAGCTGGCTGGGCAGTGATGGTGTGTCCTCCAGCTGTGCACCTAAACCCTGCCAGATATACAAATCCCCTGGAATTCGACCCTTGGAGATGGGAGGTATGTATCTAATTCTAGATCATCCACTTATATATTTATGATGCCATTCAATATAAATGGTAACATTTTGTTATTTTTCTTTTTTTATTGAAAACACATGCCTGAATCATGATTTTAATACCATTGAGAAAATTAACTACTTGCATGGATCCAAAATATTTTTATTTTTCAAAAGATAGTGACGAAACGAACCCATATCGATAGAATCCATTCATTTATAGGAGTGTTTATTGATTAATGTTAAGAAATCAATATGTAAGTAATTATAAAAATACACATATATTTACAAGATTTGATTTGTCCAATTCGTCAAGAATGAATATATCTATCTAAATTGTTAGCAAGCTAGAATATTCCCTAAGAATAAGAATTTGATTGACCGGCTGCAAGCAGGAGGCATGTACCTATCTATTTATATAAGGGTAATAGATTACGATCTTACAAATACTACATTATACGTCAGAAATACCTTTACAAAGAGGTTGGATTGTCTTGTAGTTGGGCTTTTTTTTGTGTACAATGCTTCAGATTCCATACTCAACAAATTGTCAATTTCGTTTCGACTGAATTGACTCCATGTTTGCATGCAGGGAATAGACACAAATGGTGCATCAAGAAACTTCATGGCATTTGGAGGGGGCATGCGATTCTGCGTGGGAACCGATTTCACCAAGGTGCAGATGGCTGTTTTTCTCCATAGCTTGGTCACAAAATACAAGTAAGCTACGCAATATATACACACATACATATTTAGGCTTTGGATCCAATAAGAAAACTTTTCGCACGAAAAATAGAAACTATTTTTAGTCCTGTGATCTATAAAATCTACTTTGTGTGCGTGTGTATAAGGTTGTGATATCATGAAAATGGACGTCTAATTGCAAACAACAAACATTGTATTTGCTTGAATTGTTTAGTCCATTCGGGATTTGTTTCCTTGTGTTGTTGTGCATACGAAGTTGTAGCTTAATAATGCACATCCCCATATACATTAGACAAAACAAACGTGTGCATCGCTAGTTGTTAATATTGTCTGTTAGATTATCAGGATGTACATATGCGATTTGGTTTTAGTTTGGATCCAGTCGTCTATTTTCATATAATTACATCTCTCTGTGTGTATACCCAGAATATAATCTTTGTTAACTATAATCTAAATGCTAATAAGCATGGATCTCAACTGTCCATCTTTATAATCCTACGGACCACATTCTTTATTGAAAATAAATTGTTATTAGAATTTATATATTATTATGAACATAAGAGTAATTATGAAATAAATATATTTAATAAATCATGTCCTTATTTGTCCTCTATATTGATGAAGAATATATGTACACTAAAAAAATACTTTTCTCAAATTTGTAATGTATTCATGACATTTCATCAAACAGGTGGAGAGCAATCAAAGGCGGAGAAATCCTTCGAACTCCTGGTTTACAGTTTCCAAATGGATATCACATTCAAATCTCTGAGAAAAGATAGAACTGCATCAGATTGCGAGAAGATTTTGTTCCATATGCATATAAGCTTTAGGCCTAGGTAAAGAGAAGAAAATATATATGTATATTTTTATATGTATACATGTAAATCATTTAGAATATAAGATACATATTTTTAGTGTAGTATCATATGTTTTGAAGTACCTCAATTTTTTTCTTTGCAACACTCATCTTATGTGCATGTATGTAAAT
>AYJT01036497.1:0-14969 GCA_001278415.1 Ocimum tenuiflorum
GGCGAAATATTTCTCAACAATCTTTGGAACTTGTCCGGCATACACGTCTCTCATAGGCATCCCCATGGCGACAAAACCCTTTTCTTTCAACTTTACAAAAATTTTTGGCATTTAAAATCCTTTTGTCACTTGTTTACTCACCTGCATGGGTCTTTGGAATTCAAATCTTCACAATTCAACCACGATTCATAAATTACCTTGTTTTACCTCGGTTGAGGCTGCGAGTCGGAACATTGAACAGTACTTCTTGTTCTTATCAAAGGTTAAGGTATAAGTTAGTTCTCAAAGAGAGCTAGCCAATCAAGTACTAGTCCCAGTTTTGAAAGAATGAGTTGGGTCCAAAACGATTGACCCACTCTGATACCACTCTGTAACGCCCCGACCTCGCCGGCCAGGAGCCGAAGGGAGTAATGATAATAGCAACATGTAAACGGAGATCTAATCATAATTATAATATCAAAGGAGACAACTATTTAATGGAAATAATAGTTTTGAAAGAGAAAAGAAGTATGTGCATATGAATTACCATAGTATGAAGATTAGGTTACATAACCAACAAAGTAAATGAAAGATAGGTGCATAGCTTAATATTCAACTAGCGGAAACATGGTTGAGGGAAGTATGTGAAGATACACCCCTTGGGGCATCTAATTCTTAACGCGTTCTTGCTTAACGTCCTCACGATTCCACAACTCTGAACCTGCACATTTAGAAAGATATGTGGGGCGTGAGTACAAAAGCACTCAGTGGACACGTAGCCAAAACATACATTATATAAGAAAAGTTAGTACAAGCATATGGAATCCCACGAGGTTTTATGTTATGAAATCCTCTCATGTTCATCAAACATTTTGTTTAGTTCAGTTTTTAATTCATCAACGAGCTCATCACATCATCATTCATCACATCAACCACTCTGCTTAATCATTAGTGATCTGTACAGGAGGCCTGCTCTCACAATCACGGTGCTCCAGTTATTCTACGATCAAATCCCCAACATAACGCCACCCACAGTACACTAATCTTACCTCCTCATCGAAAGACAAGACCTGAATCATAAATAGATCACCAATACCCGTTGGTCTTACCCTACTGATTTGCTCGGCTCAAGCATGCAGAGGGAACAAATTCATATTATGCAAAATAGTTAATTGCTGACAATTCAAATTCACAAACAAAACATCGTTCAGACATTTTTGCAATAATAGCATGTTGAGTTGTTTCATATATAAGAAAGCCCGCCTCACTTCCTTAGCAATCCTCCAGCGTTAATTAGGTTGAGCGTGATCGTCGCATTGCCAATACGTTGTCACCATCAGAAGATCACTAAGTGAGGACTTCATTCACTGTCTTATGATCGAAATAACATTCATCAGCATTAATCTCGCTTAAAACTCTTAAGTCTCATTATTATTTTGTCGTATAAATTTATAGTCGCAGGGTTAGAGGGGAGATTGAGTTTTAAAATGTAGAATAGCATGGTAAAAAGTTCAAGGTAACAAGGTACAATTGGCACTTCGATAAAGCGACTGAGTGTATATTCTCATCTGGTTTTGCATTATAATCATTGAGTGTTGAGATAACTGGATTCGAACATAGTTGAAAAGAAAGAATACGGTAAATAAATATGATCCGGTCGAAATGCAAATATGAGAGGTGATCGGGTTGATCAGGAAGTGATCAGACCAATCAGGTTCCAAGTTAATCCGAGTCATTGATCAAGGGATCTAAAGTTTGGGGATTGGATCGACCTGATCAGGAACATGATCGGGTCGAGCGTGAAATAAATTGAGGTCGATCGAGGTTTGGGTCGAGAAATAAAATTGAGGTCGATCTTGGTTTAGGCTGAGAAATAAAATAGAGATCGATCGAGGTTCGGGTCCCAGAAATAAAATTAAGATCGATCGAGGTTCGGATTGAGGGGACCAAAGGTGTTTGGGTCGAATAATTCGAGGGTCGATCAAGGATTGATCGAGGGGACCAAAAGTGTCCAGGTCAAGTAATTCGAGGTTCAACCAGAGGTTTGGATCGAGGGGATCAAGAGTCGATCTTCAAGTTTTCTGGGCGTGCTCTTGGTGTTCTTGATGGATCGGGTCAATCAGAGATTGATCAACTCAATCTTCAAGGCCGATCAAGTTGACTGTGTGCCTAGAAATTGCTCGGGAATTTTTGTGATTTTCGTGTTTTTGGTCCAAATCCCGCAACGAAGGGATCGTTGGGTTCCAAATCAACTAACTAAGAGTTCTAAGAGGTCAAGTACAACATTGAATCACGTTTAGGGCATCAAAGCATTAGAGAGAAATTCTAGGGTTTTTGGTTTAAAGATTTATATCATTAATGGATGCAATACTAAGCTTACGAATGATATTCGCATGAATAAACAAGTATCATAACATTTTCTCTAACATGGGATCATCACAATTTTTAAAATTTGAAGAATAAAGAGAGTTTTCGGTTTCACCTTGGAAAGAGTATAAATCAAATTTGTGATGATGGCTAGCACTGTCTTTCGATTCCCCTTAGATTCCGATGTTCTCCGAAGATAGGGGTTCGATGAAATTTTCTAAGTGTAGGTCGAGTTTTGATTTTGCAAGAGCTTCGCACCAAAATGGGGGAGTGAAGAATGAGGAGGGGAGCCTCTTATTTATAAGAGAAGGAGGGAGAGTAAGGAAGAAATAGATGACACGAGTGCAAATGCTTTATAGTCTCCAACCCAGTACGCGACGTTTCGATTATCTGATTCTCGATCTGGTCGAACAAGATTTCTTGTAAATAATTATTTGTTTGATAATTTATGATTTACTAACATCTCGGGTTTTACTCGTATTTTAGGTCGTGACATCATCATCCAGCAAATTTTTTGAGAAAACTTCAAATCGCGATAACTTTCGACGTACTCGCCCGATTTTAGATCCGGGACCACTTGTGGAATCCTTATGATATTATCTATAATTATTAAATGTAAAATAAGTGATATAAACTTTAGAAAATAAATCTGATATTACTTATCGGTTGCTGCTTATATTTTCGGTAGTATTTATACGGGGTATTACAATATTTTGTCGTTCTGTTTTCAGTTTATGACCTCGATACGTAACAAAAAACTCTAACATACTGCGAATAGTCGAGTGAGGTACAATCGCCTAACTTGCTGAATACTTTTGTTTCTTACCCTGCTAAATCTTTAAACAGGAAATCCCTCAAAACTACGAATACGAGCGCCATTGCACAACGCGAAACAAGTATAAGATTTCCTTAGATTTTGACTAATGATACTCTTACGTCTACTTATCTTCGTGAATCAATCGAATTGATCCAAGAAGACAAGTGGGCTATTGTTGAGGGTCAAAACTCAGGACCATCGAACCGGAGCATCGATAGCTCAAAGGGTCCGATACCACCAACCAAAATCAGAATAAGGCAGAAAGGACCTCGAGCAGCAACCATCGACCCTGACAAGAGCTCGAGACCCGCAATGGGACAAGAAAGAAGACCCTCGAGTGGTCCTTCTGCTCGACACTTGCCGGCCCACAACCCTCGAGCTCCCTCACAAAATCTACATGATGCTGGCCACGCGCTTGCGCACGTACAAAAAGGATCCAAAATGATTCTCTTGCTGAGTCAGCATGGAACCCAAAACGTGACTCTAACAAGATCTCCTACGCTTTGCAGATTGCCCCTGGCTATTTTTGATATAGTCATTAGCTTAGGGATTATTTAGATTCGTCCTGTACCTATTGTATAAATAGGCGATGAGTTAGCTACAGCCACATATTGCACACTCACCTCACTTTACCTTCAAACTGTAGCTAGCTTGCGTCCTGTAGCAAATAGCTTACTTCTTGTATTTCTCCGACTACGATCGTGGGAAATCCCCTGTAAACTATCTTTTCGTATATATAAAATATCAGCTAGTTTCGAGGGACTATAAACCTTCTTGGAAGTCGCGGTGTCCGATTAAAATCCAACCTAGAGCTCTAAACCAATTCTGATAAAAAGTGAACCTCAACACATAGTTATCTCTTAAGTGTTAGCCGTATTGTTTTGGGGTTGCGTCCTAAGACCACTCGGAGTTGGGAAAATGAACTAACGATTAAATTTCACAATGACAATATAAACTTAAATCTTAGTCTTAAAAATTGCTCTCGAAGCCCACACCGTAGGCTATAATATGCATCAAAATCTTAACCGTCGATCTCAAAGCTCGAACTGCTGAAGGCTTTCGAGGCCCTTCTCAAAGGCATTACCCAGCTGAAGTCCGAATCCAGAATGGCACGTCTTTGAGGCCAGCATCTGAAGAGGGTCATCCCAAACACCTAGGACTTCGAACCTCGAGTCAGAGGCCCCAACAAGGAATTTAGCACAAGTACTTTCTTTGAGGAGCCTTCCGTGCTCGAAGTCTCTCACAGAAGCAGCTCAAGAAAGCACACAGACGCCCCACCAGTACAAGAAGGATCCAAAACTTTGCTGACTTGCCATGGCAAAATCAGCATGATGTTAAGAGTCAAAATCATGCCCTTTACTTTAGCTTCATATTGGACCTTCACAAACTAAATCTACCCAACGCTCGAGCCCAACAGAGCCTTCGAAAGCTTAGCCCTATATTCCAACACCCTCGGGAATTGCCCTAGAGGCTTGAGGTGCAAGGTTTGAAGCCTCTCGAAGCTAGGACACCCCAAACAAGCCACTTTCGAGGGTTCTCGTGGGCTTTTTGCCAAGACGGTTTTATCTACGGTATATCTACGGTATCAAGGAGGACTAGTGCACGAGATTTGACAGCTTTTATCTACGGTATAGGTGCACTTCTCACTTTCAAAATATAATTAGTTTAGATTCGTTTGCTTTTTGGATTGGAGCACTTGGATAAATTGCTTATTACTTTTGTTGAAATTTTTTGTAAGTTTTTCCTTTCAAGTATCGTAGGAACTCTTGTATGAATCTTTGATTTAAATCAATGATGATGTTCATGTTTTTCTTCTTTTTCTCTTCTCTTTATTTTTCATTTAATATTCAAAGTATGAGTAGTAGAGCCATTTTTCGGATTCTAGGGTTAATGCTGATAAAGAATCGTGATGGGTCCATAATTTCATATGCAATTGCCAACGGATTTTCGAATCTTTCAAATCTTATTCTTTTCTTCCAATGATTTAATCACAAGTTATTTTCAATGAGTTTTAAATTAATGATCTTTTATTCAAAAGTTTAAGGCATTAATGGATCTAGATTTTGAAAGGGTTAATTGTAGTAGATTGGGTTCAAAACAATTAATTGGAGTTTGATGTTTGATTATTTTGGAATTTTGAAATACTACTTACATTCAAAAGATGCTAAAAGGGTTTTTGAAGATTTAATCCGTATTGTAACCCAAAAGGTAAATCCGGTAAATTTGTAAATCAAATCATTTTTGATCTCGTTGGTGATTGTATTCTTTGCAATGATACGTTACTTGCATTTATGGTATGATCCTAGAATCTCTCTTTAATCATATTTTCCATTTAAAGAAAAGAAATAAAAATCCAAAAATAACCCTAATCCTGTGTGATCCGACTAAATAATAAGGCTATCGATTTCGAATTGGTGCTCAATAACGCTTCTTTACACTTAGTCTCTGTGGATCGATTTTTTTTATTATTGCAACCGTTTCTCCGTTAGGAAAAAGTGTACTAATTTTTGGCACCGTTGCCAGGGACTAGTTTGATTCGTTTTTTACACTAGTTTATTCGGAGAACTATTGCTTTAGTCCTTTTATTTTTCTGTATGTAGCTATTCGTTGTTCCTTCTTTGTCTTCTTGCATGGTAAATACTAGATCGTTGTGAATCACTCCGATCCTTTTCGATCTAGAAAAAAACATTACCATTAGGAGACTTAGATGGGACCGAGCCTTAACTGAGGAACCAAAATTGGTAGAGCCTGATCTTGTAGAATTTAAAACACTAGAGGAACTTTAGGTTAGGGGAGAATTTCTTTTTCATAACATGGATGACCGTACTCCCAATAATGCTAATAACACTGGTAATCCCAATCATGAAAATAATCCTGATCCGCCTAGAGATAAGGTGAGGAATCACGAAATGGTTCCTGGCCAATATCAAAATCTCTTAGGTGTTCCTCATCTAACTCTCAAGATTGTGCAATAATTGGTGATAGATTTCGCTGAGTTGCAAGCCCTCCACGAGCAACAACAAAAGCAAGCGGCGCAAGTGCAAGCCCAAGCTGCATGAGTGCCAGCTCCTCAACATCTTAATCCTCCAATTCTCCCTAATACGCCTATTCCTCCTATTCAAACATCCCGTCTGGGTTCCAAACTGTTCTAAATCGAGGTAATGTGACTCAAAATCCTCTACCCCACTATGCTCTGTACCACCACCCAAATCATCCTCAGCGTGCTCCTGTACCTGAGAATCCTCATCAAGTGGTACCTTACAACACCGTTTCTGTCCCACCTCAAACTCTTAAGCGTATCTTTGCTCCTCGTCCTGAATATTATCGACATGGCACTTTCTGATACGGTGTTGATGCTAACAATTTCGAGTTGAAGGGCATAGTGGTTTAGCTTGTCCAAAATGAAGCTTTCCACAATTTACCTTTCGAGAACCCCAATGCCCACATCAACCAATTCTTAAAATTGCATCTTCCAATAAACTGAATGGGGTTCCTCACGATCAGATCAAGCTCAAACTTTTTCCTTATTCTCTTAGGGATCAAGCAAAATCTTGGTACCGCACCTTGGACAAAAGCAACATAGGGACTTGGCAAGAACTTGAGGCGAAGTTCCTTCAAAAATGCTTTCCTCCAGCCGTTGTCATTGCGAAGCAAGCTAAACTTCCTTATTTCTCCCAACGGATCGATGAGCAGCTACGAAGCCTGGGATAGGCATCGTGAGATGTTACGCAAATGTCCACACCATAGGTTTTCTGAGGCACAACAAGTGTGCCAATTCCATCATGGTCTGTGTCCTGAAACCAAGGCTCTCATCAATGCTTCGGCCAGTGGTTCTCTCATGAAGAGAACTTCAGAAGATGCCCGACAGATCCTTGAGGATATAGCTAGTGATTTGGCCAGTTGGCCAACACAGTGATCTTACGCTGTGTCAGTCATGCAAGCCACGCCCATTGATGACCAAACTTCTCTGGCTACTAAAGTAGCCCGTCTGCGAGAAGAAGTCTCTCAATTCCATAGGGCGAATGAGGTGCCCGAAATTCTTCCATTCAAAAACGCACCACATATTGTGGAGATTGAACCAAATTATCTGGTAGATGTTAATTACCTCCGTAATTATCATCCACTGAGGATCACCCCGCAAAGGAATGTGGTCTAAAACCCCAATGACCGGTTCAATCACCCAAACCTCTCTTATGCAAACCCGCATAATGCCCTAGTGTCTCCTCCTAATTTCACTGTTTCCAATGGAATGATTGTGGACCCAAGGTCCCAGAATCAATTCATGGGGAAAGGGGGGGAGGAGAATCATTCTAATCAAGGAAGAAATGAGAATCCAGCTCGTGAAAACCCACAGTTCCAGACTTTCCAACCTCAGCAGCCTAATAACTTTCAACAGAATGCTCCTACTCATTCTCATCCTTCTACTTCTGCTCCTAATGCACATAATCAGAACAATGCCAGATTTGATAAAATGAAAGGGGATGTAAGTGCCCTGATGAAACAGATGAAAAATATTGAGAATCAAATAGGCCGAATTGCCAATGCAATGACCAGTCAACATAAGTTGGGCCAACTCTTGAGTAACACTGAACCTAATCCAAAGAATCAAGTCAATGCAATTACCCTGAGAAGTGGAACTTCTTATAATCTTCCTTCCAATCCTTCTGCTTCTAATCATGCTCATGAGAAACCAATTCCTCTTTCTCCTGCTTCTTCAGCGAAGGGAAAGGAACCGATTAAGAATAGCAGTGAAGCTTCTAAAAAGGGTAATCCTGTCACTGTCCCATGGAATGACGTGGAGGAGGGCTACGTCATATCACTTTCCAAGTTTTTTGAGCATATTAAGAAGGTTAACATCAATATCCCTCTCATTGATGCACTACATGACATGCCTGGCTTTGCAAAGTTCTTAAAAGAAATGATCTCTCAGAAAAGGAGATTCGCTAGCCACGAAATTGTGAACCTCTTGGAGGATTGTAGTGTCGTGATACAGAGATAACTTTCCATCAAAAGGAGTGACCCCAGTAGCTTCACTATTGGGTGTGTGATTGGCGGTCATACCTTTGATCAAGCTCTCTGTGATTCTAGGGCGAGTATAAATCTCATGTCGTTCTCAATCTTCAGGAGATTGCGGATAGGTTCCATCAAACCTACTACAATCACTCTGCAAATGGCAGATTGTTCCATATCTCATCTACGAGGCATAGTTGAGGATGTGCCGATCAAAGTCAACGACTTTATCTTTCTGACTGACTTTGTGGTGCTTGATATGGAGGAGGATAAGAACGTTCCTCTGATCTTGGGCCTATCATTCTTGGCCACTGGTGGTGCCTTGATTGATGTGAGGAAGGGTGAACTCACTCTTCGTGTCAATGATGAGGAAATTACTTTTTCCATCTTCAAGACCATGCAACAACAAGACTCAAGTTCTTATGAAAAAGAATACAATCGCATCGAGTCCTTTGTTTCTTTTCTGTTGTGCCCGATTCCTAATTCCTCCGAGCAAGCCAATCTTGATACTTGCCTTCACAACTCACTCCAATCTAGAGAACTACTCACTCATGTGAGTAGTGAGTTGGACGATCTAGTTCATCAACTAGATTCATTTAAGGAGGTCCGTAAGCCCAAACATTGCAAATTCTTGGCTTTGGAAACTCGTGAGGAGAAAGATGCATCCTGAAAGAAATGGAATGACGAAAAAGATGAAGCTCCTAAGCTTGAACTTAAGCCTCTTCCTGCTCATCTGTAGTATGCTTTCTTAGGTCCTGATGAGACCTATCGTGTCACTGTTTTTGTGTGTCTTACGTGAGCACAAATCTGCGATTGGTTGGGTCATAGCAGATATTAAAGGAATTAGCCCCTCTCTTGTCATGCACAAGATCATACTTGAAGAGGGGGCTAAATCCAGAGTACAACCACAAAGACGTCTTAACCCGGCGATGCAAGAGGTGGTTAAGAAAGAGGTTATCAAACAACTTGATTATGACATCATCTATGCCATTTCTGATAGCGAGTGCGTGAGCTCCACTCAAGTCGTTCCCAAAAAGAGAGGGTTCGCTATCATTAAAGGTGACTCTGATGAGGAAATTATAACTAGACCGGTCACTGGGTGGTGGTTTTGTATCGATTATAGAGCCCTTAACGCAGCAACCTGCAAGGATCACTTTCACCTCCCATTCATTGATCAAATGTTGCATGGACTTGCTGATTATCCATTCTACTGTTTCCTGGACGGTTACTCTGGCTACAACCAAATTATGGTTGCTCTAGAGGACCAACACAAAACTACTTTCACCTGCCCATATGGAATTTTTGCCTACCATCGCATGCCCTTTGGGCTTTTCAATGCTCAAGCAACGTTTCAACATTGTATGATGTCTGTTTTCCATGGCCTTATCAAAGACATCATGGAGGTCTTCATGGATGACTTCTCAGTCTTTAGTGCCTCATTCGATATATGCCTTGCTAACCTTAAGACTGTGATCCAATGTTGTGTTGACACTAATTGTATCTTAATTGGGAAAAGTGCCATTTCATGGTCCATAAAGGGATCGTGCTTGAGCACAAAGTCTCAGCACATGGTCTTGAGGTTGATAGGGCTAAAATCGTGGCCATTGAGAAGTTGTCACCTCCCACTACTGTCAATGAAATCCGCAATTTTCTTGGTCATGTGGGTTTCTAACGTGGGTTCATCAAAGATTTCTCTAAAATAACCAAGCCTCTTTGTGTTCTTGAGAAAGATATTAAGTACTCATTCACTGCTAAGTGCTTATCTGATTTTGAGCATCTGAAGTATGCCCTTATTTCGGCACTCATTCTCGTGTCTCCCGATTGGATATCCTATTTGTGTTGATGTATGATGCAAGCGACTACGCTGTGGCGCTGCACTGGGACAAATGAAAGACAAGCTCTTACACACTACTTACTCCTGCTCAGTCCAACTATACTACTACTGAGAAATAAATGCTTGCGATAGTGTATGCATTTGACAAGTTTTGTCGTTATTTCATTGGGACGACGACTGTTGTTCACACTGACCATGCTGCTATCTGGTACATTTTTTATAAAAAGGATGCCAAACCTTGTCTTATTTGGTGGATACTCCTTCTTCAGGAGTTTGACATTGAAATCTGGGATCGGAAAGGGCGTGAGAATGTGATTGTTGATAACCTGTCTTGGTTGGAGCATCATGGGGATGACTCTAAGGTCACCATGTTTTCTTGAGGAGCATGTGTTTGCTGTTGAGGATCTTACCCCGTGGTACACTGAGTTTGCATACTTTCTTGTTCTAGGCATGTACCCACCGTACCTCTCTTCTTACTAAAAGAACCGTACCTATCTTCTTACCAAAAGATGAACTTTCGCAGAGATGTGAACTTTTTCTACTGGGAGGATCCTTATATCTACTATCGTTTTGCTGGCGGTTTGATCTGAAAGTGTGTTCCGTAGTCTGAGTGGAATGCCATCATGGCCTAGTGCCATAATTCTCCTAGTGGGGGCCACTTTGCAACTAGTCGAACTACTATCAAAGTGTTGACAAGTGGCTTTTACTGGCCTTCTATCTACCGTGACTGTGGCACGTTTGTTCAATAGTGCGACAGGTGTCAAAAAACGTGCAACATTTCCAAAAAGGATGAAATGCCCTAAAATTCGGTGATTGAGGTTGAGCTATTCGATGTGTGGGGATAGATTTTGTAGGTCCATTCCCCTCATCTTATGGCTATCAGTACATTCTCTTGGTTGTTGACTATGTCTCATGGTGGGTTGAGGCTATCCCCATCGCCACTAATGATGCCAAGGTGATCATGAAGTTTCTCCAAAGGAACATCGTTTCTCCTTATGGGGTCCTAAGGGCTCTACTTAGCGATGGGGGAGTCACATTACAACAATAAAGTCTTATCTTCCCTCCTAGCTAGGTACGTGTTCATCACCGCGTGACTCCTGCTTATCACCCCCTAGCGAATGGACAGATGAATTAGCTAATCGAGAGAGTAAGCAAATTCTGGAGAAAATGATTGGGTCTTCAAAAGATTGGGCCAATAAGATTGATGAAGCACTGTGGCCATATCGAACGACGGACAAAATGCTAATTGGGATGTCTCCTTACAACTCGTTTTCGGCAAATCTTGTCATCTTCCCATCGAAATCGAGCATAAGGTGCATTGGCCTGGCAAAAAGCTCAATTGTGATTTCAAGACCGCTCAAGGTGAACGAGCTCTTGAGTTGAACGAGCTTGATAAGTTTCGTAATGAGGCTTATGATAGCTCAAAAATTTACAAAGACTGTGCTAAGAAATTTCATGACATCCACATCTAGAAGTGTGAGATGGGGGATAGAATGTGTTATTTAACTCTCGCTTGAAGTTGTTTCCAAGAAAATTGCATTCTAGGTGGTCTGGACCGTTTGAGGTATTTAAAGCCTATTATAATGGCACGGGATTTGATTGGGAGTGATGGGAACACATTCCAGGTGAATGGACAAAAGATCAAACACTATTACAATCATGAGGTGGTGAAGATGGTCTCCATCTATCCTCTGGCACCTTAAGGAGCTTGGGAGGTACTGTCGAGCCAGCGACGTTAAAAAAGTGCGCTTGTTGGGAGGCAACCCAATTTTTATTGCTTACTTGTTTGTTTGTGTGTTTTCCTTTAATAACTCGTTTTGTGGTCCCAAACTTATCCCTATGTTGTGTTGAATGAATTAGGGAAAAGAGGGATGGAGTGCGTTATTAAAGGGTGTTAATTTTCAGTTGTATGTGATTATTATTAAAAAAATGAAAAATGCTCTCGGGTCGATTACACAATGTAGTCATGCGTTGGGTATTGAAAAAATTTGGCCCTGGGAACAACTGGAAGTTTTTTCTGAGAAAACCTAGATTTGACCGAGGATTCGATCGACTGCTTGGTATAATTACTGAGCACTCGATCAACTACTGTGCATTTGCTACTATAAATAGTAGGTTTTCTGGTCCAGTCGCATGCTGCTCTTATCCTTCAACCTTATATGCACCCATTCTTTTCTCTTGCGATTTTCTCACTTCTGAGGACCTAAGGTATGTTTTTTAACCCTCATTTATGGTTTTTGCACTTGATTCTTGTGATTTGAAATGATTCTTCCATGAAAATCCTTCTTTCTGCGAATTTACGGGAGTTGCTTTTGGGTTGACTATGATTCAATTTTGTCTGTACAATTATGATTATTTACCCTTCTTGATGAGTTTTGTGCTTGATTTGGTGGATGGGTACTTCAATTTTGGACATTTGAACATGATTAGAGGATTTGAGTGGATTTTTCTTCAAAATTAGGGCTCATATGCGAAATTTTTGGGGGTTTTTGATTTGATGAGTTTCATGTTACTTATTGGTTCCCCTTGAGTATTTGGTGGTTGAGAATGGATGATATGTGGAGGATATTTGTGAATTTCATGGATTTGTGCTACTTTCTCGTTCAATTGTGCGTCATTCTTCTTAAAATTTGATATGTGATGGGGGATGGTTAGTATGAATTTCATAAGTGTGATGCTTTGGTAGTTCTAATTGACTTGAGACAACATGATGATTTGTTTGAATTTGTGCAATTATAGAATGATGTTTGTCTTGTCAAGTGCAGGACCTCTTACGAAAATGGATGAGAGAGAATTTGACCATGAGGAGATCAATGGCAGAATTGCTGAGATGAGGGGACTCGGGCGACTGGGTTCCTTCATGAAGAAACCATAGATAGGTTGGGGATAAAGGCAGATGTAAAGCAAATTTTGAGAACGTGGGATGGGGCTATCTGTTTGACAAAGACTGGTATACTAACAAAAGTATACCAAGGAGTTCTATGCGTCGGTAGAGGTTTATGAGATGTCTCGTCCTACGAGGCTGGTTGGGATGTCGTTCTGAATTAATAACAAGGAATGTCGGATGACACCAGCAGAATTGGATAAAATCTTTAGATGTCCTCCAAATGGGGAATACAAGATGCCATTAACGTTTAATGGATATGAGTTCATCAAGAAGATCGCAGCAGATACTTTTCCGACAAGGAAGTTCGAAATGTCCAATGTTAAGCCATATGCTGAGGTAAATTTTGAAGTTCTTCGCTTGATCGATATTTGGACGACATGAGTAGAGCAAAGTGAGATTGTTTGAAGCAGATATGTTGTACACTATGCTCACTGAGAGAAAGCTGAGCCTCGGTGCATTTTTGATGGACAATTGAAAGAGGCAACCCGATACAAAGTTCGCTGACTATTAGCGGGGGTGGTCTGTTGATTTGCATTGCGTTGAAGTTGAAGATTAAATTGGAGGAACAAGACAGGGTCAATTTGAGTCGATACTTGGATGTCCCGCATCTTGTGACAGACCAAATGATCAAAGTATAGAAGTCATGATGAGATGAACAAATTTTGCTGGAGATGTCAAACAGAGATCTTTTCCAATTGCCTAATACTGAGCTTACACACATCGAAGGGCTCGAAAGTTGGGAGAATTTATGTATGCATACTGATGAGCATATGTAGAAGATGATGGCAGTAAGGAAAAGTCAAAAACTGGTACGATTGTTACAATCGTGACCCTAACCAACCGCAGATGATGAGAATGCAGACGATGATGAAGAAGATGATGATGAAATGGGTCTGGAGGGTACATCTTTCATCCCACCTCTTTCACCACCATGCTACTAGTCAGTGCACCGTTGCGAGAATGAACCACTTCGACAAAATTTGGGTGGGTGAGATATACCTGGGGCTAGCTCCCATCCGGAGGATAATACTAGTGGACCCTGGGTCACTTATAGCAGACGACAAAGGGATGATGGCTTGCCACCAGCATGGGCATCACAAATGATGGACCTAATGAATCAGAATCTTGAAGAATTAGGATTGGTAAGGGGTGATTTGGGAGAGATTAGAACAACTTAGTTAGAACATGGTCAGATCATCAATCAACATGGTTACTAGCTGAATCAGCATGGACAGAGGCTCGAGTGGGTCGAGAAAGCTTTGGAGGAAACCCAGATTTGGAATTAGCGGATTCAGAATGACTACGACTATTTCTTCAAATACGTTAGGGATGATTTGCAGCAACAACAGAGGGTGTGGGAGCATGAAGCTCGATTCATGCAAAGAACGTACGTCTTCATCAATCAATTCCAGTTTCACAACCAATTCCCATGAAGTATCATCCCGATTTTTATCTTTTTCAAACTTATGTTACCTGTGGGTTCAATAAGTTTGGGGACTGTGTTAGAAAATTAGGATGTGTATTGTTCCTAAGTCGAGTCATTTTATGTTTGAATGTGCATGTTCAGTCAGTGATTGTATATATTTATGTGATTTGTGAGAGTATGTAACCTTAAACTTGCTTGATGGTAGTTTACATTTAATGCATGACAGATTGTTTGGTTTGAGTGATTTATGTTGGTTTGATGAGAAATGGTTGATAATGCTGAATTTAAGTTGAATGTTAATGATAAGTGTTAAACTTGGGTAATTGACCTCATAGGAACAAAAATGTTTATGTTGTGAGATTTTGAGCCTTGTTGCATTTGATTTATATAGTTTTGTTCTTGAGAGTGCCGAGTTTGTGATAGGTAGGACATGATTTGCCTTGGTTTTGTCATGAGATGATTACATAAATTTGCTCTAGGAAGTGATATTAGGCATGTTCATTGTTAGCCTCATCCAAGCACTATCCTTTAAAACATTCACCTTTGTTAGCCCTCTTTGAGCCATAGTTGTTGTTTTTCTTGTTGAGAACTGAGGGATAGTATTGAGAGGACAAAAGTTGAAAAGATGGTTGAGAAGTAATAAGTTACC
>AYJT01036527.1:0-11059 GCA_001278415.1 Ocimum tenuiflorum
CGACTGCCATTGCTAATCTTGAATTCTTGATCGAGTTTTAGGATTTTGTGGGAAGTATGAGTAGGTTGGAGGTTTAATATAGGAGTGGAGTAGTGCGATGAAGGAAGAAGAGGGGGAGTTTGTATATGGTGAAGTTGAGGTTTTGACGGAATCAGTTTGATGTAGGAATTCTCCAACCCATTTTCGTTATTGCAAGTCGCTTTTAATTATTTTTTCCAGTTTTTGACTCAACTATGGGTCACATCCAGACATTTTAATTTTCCGTGCATAATTTCCTTGTGGATTCATGTGTTCACAGGTAGCAATGGAATGATTTTTGGTGGCCAAAACTATAATTTCGTATCACTTTATAAATTCTACTAAATTGATATCGATACTTGGAAATTTCAATATTTACTAGTTAGGATTATGTGTTTTTGTTGTTTTAAAGGATGTAATTATAAATAATGTAATTTTTATATCTATTCAATCATTTATTTATATAAAAACTACTAAATTAATAACTAAGAATCAATGAATCAATTCCATCAAATAATTAATATTGATCTAGTATTGATAAATAGTATTTAGAATGAGAAAATATGCAATAATATCCCAAAGTATGACCGATTAAACAATTATATCGCGAACTTTTTTCATTATATAATTATATTCAAAAGTATATTCCGTTATACTAGTTTATCCCGACGAGTCAATGGTGTTAAATTATTCGGTGATCTGGCCGTTAAATGCCACATGGTAGCCACATCAACTCTGAATGACGACAAACCAGTTCTCGGGAGTCATCCTTGAAGGCCTACTCGAAAACAATTTACCAAGGTCCTTCTTGACAACCATCAAGGGTATCGTCAAAGCTCGAAGCCACCTTTGAGGCTCGTTCCAAAAGGCCCTCGAGAAAATCCACAAAGAATGATATATCATATATGAGGAAATCTTATTGTTGATTAGGAGAGAGATTACATCATTTTCATATACTTATATGCCGTCAAGGTCACACTCTGTATCATTTATTCATGCATCATATTGTCACGCTCACCACATTTTTAAACTTTCTAATCAACAAGAGTTCACGTTAGCAAAACTCACATAATTGATAACAAATCCTCTCTTCTCCTTATAAACTCTAGGTGGAGACCCTGATGTGTGTTCTCTCATTTTGAATAGAAAACCCCCAGAAAATATATGTGGGGACTTATGAATTTTGTGTGGATTAAGGATATATATGGATTCCATTAAGTCAGGGGCAAGATGGGCTTTCCAAGCGACATCGCATAGAAAACCGGTACAGGATTGCAAATCCGTGTGACTTCACAAATTTGGCTTTATCTTTTGCATCTGATCTTGGAATCTGGTGATTAAAGTTGCCTTGGAAAGCTATTTCAAAGATCTTTCCAACCATATATACATTAATATGAGAAATTCCAAGTATACGAGGAGCTTGAATCATTTTAGTATATGCCTTCTACAGCACATGTATGCTTGCTTTTCATTCCTCTTGACTTGTTTTCACCAAAATCCTACAATTCAACCATGCATAATATCATTAAGATAAACATATCAAGCTGATATTAACATGTATTTGCATGTTTTTATCACTAAAAGCACATAAAAACTACCCTAAAACACATGCAATTCGTTGTACTATCAGAAGCAGAAGAATTCAAAGCATCCTAGTCGTAAGAAGACCTTAGCCCAAGCACGAAAAATTGACTTCTTGATTAATAGCCCGAAGCAGTACTTGAGAGCCATCATCAAGACCTCAAATGCTTTATCAAAGATAACTTTTGAAGGTCTTTTCGGACAACTATCGAGGCATCATCCAGTATATCCTTAAAGTTCAAAGGCACGCTTAAAGCCACCTTTGAGTCTTAATCCAAATGGTCCACGAGCAAATCCACGAAGAATGACAAATTCAAAGTCATAATGTAACGCCCCAAAATTTCAATTTTTAAATCGTTTCACGTATTATATTATTTAATTGTTTTCCCAAGTGATGGGAATATTTATAGTAAATCAGAGGCTATTATTCGAAAGCCTTGAGTTTGGATAATATAACATGTAACTAATGTTACATGACTTATGTCATGAAATCGAATTTAAAATAAAGTACGAGGTATAACCTAAAGTGCCCCAAACCCAAACCCTACCTTCCTAGGTATAAATAGTGACTTTGATGAATTCTCCCACTTTCTCCCATTTTCTCATGAGTTGAGACACACTTCAAAGAAACCCCAAAGAAATCCTCTCACTTGATTTTAGCACTTGGAAAGGGAGGAGGCATCCTTGAATCCATCAAAGCTCATCCATCACCCTTCTTCAACTTAATACCAACCAACCAAGGTAATACATCTAGTTCAACACCATTTTCCACCATGAAGCTTTTGAATCTTGTTCACTATGTGCTAAGATGTTTGTTCTTGATGATTTAATATTAATACTTGAGCATTCTAAGTCCTCGAGGCTCGTCAGCCCAGAATCATCGAGCTCTCTCACAAAATGTGCACGATAGCATCCACACGCTTGCGCACGTATAGGAAGGATCTATAATGATACGTCTGCTGAGTCAACATGGTACCCAAAGCGGGACTTTAACCTCTTATACTCGCTTTACAGACCCCCACCCCCCCCAACTATTTTCAATTTAGTCCTTAGCTTAGGGATTATTTAGATTCGTACTGTACTTATTGTATAAATATGTGACTAATCAACAAGAGTCACATATTCAACACATTTACCTTCGTACTGTAGCTCATTTGCATCTTGTAGCAAAGAGCACATAATTTGTAATTCTTCGATTTCGATCGTCAGAATCCCTATTTTCACTCTTTCAATCTATAAAATATCAGTCAGTCCATTCCGGGGGACTATAAACCTTCCTGGAAGTCGCAGTGTCCGATTATAATCTATCCTACAACCTTAAATCGATCTTCGATCAAAATCGAACCTCAACAATGAGCCTTATCCCCATTCTTACACTTGCAAGCATGAACACCTTGAGATGATATATTTTGAAGTTCAAATCTTTATTTCCATGGTTGGATATTTGATTTTGTTGGAAAAGATGTGTTATATTTCGAACCTAGACTTTGCATGAACCCTGGAACCCTTTTGAATGTTGTGGGGGAAACTAGAAACGACCTTAAAATCGAACCAAAGGAGAGTAGTCCGCGATGGATGGCGTCTCTGAGCCAAGACAACCTCCTCAATTAGACCGAATTGGCCTAGCCAATTCAATCGAATTGAGCCCCGAATGGCGCGCGACGTTTGATCTCGCTGTTTGAGTTTTACACACGGCTTTTTCTTTCCAATTTAATTGAATTCAACCTTCAATTCGACTGAATAGAACCTTCAATTCGACTGAATTGAAATTTGATCGAAATCCACTTCGATCAAAATCTGGATCGAAACTAGACCCCAATTCGATCGAATTGGGCATCCCAATTTGACCGAATTGGTCTCCATACTCCAACTTTTGATCAAATTCTTGAATTCAATTCAACCGGAGCCGACTACCTCAATTCAATCGATGTTAGCTTCTACATTCAATCATGTTGCTCCTTCTTTGAATCAAATCAAATCTAATTCCTTATTCTAATTCCCTTCAAGTAGATTCGTACAATTAAATGAACAATAACAATCCAACATTATGACATAAGAGCCTATGAGTTATTCAAGTTGTAATGAACTATAGTATATCAAGAATCAACAAGTGTCCTCACCTGTGGTATATTCATGAAGGTGATCAAAGGATTGCCGAACCGGGAACGAGTTATCAGCAAGGCTAGCAAAACCGAGACTTCAAATATTGAGGTGGGCTTTTCTATATACTAAAACAAAATAAATATTTTACTGCTTTATCAAATCATGAAATGCTCGAATAAAATGAACTGATTAAAATAAAATGCATAAAATGATTTTGATGTAAATGGGAGGATATCAAATAAACTAAAACCCTATGTGCTGTCCTTGATAAATTCTTACACTTCCCGCTTTTTTATGTAATGTTTTCAGCAATGTGTTCACTGAGTGCAAATGTATTCAGCCTTATATGTATTTCTAAACGTGCAGGTTGGGCGACGGTGGAGTCAGGAGACATTGAGCAGGCTGGAGAAATTTTTAGAACTTAAAGATCCCGGAATATGTATCTTTATATATGTATTTCAGCCATGATATTTTCGCTAATCAAACTCTATTTTGAGAACCGATGAAATCTTTGAATTCAAACTACTGTTTTGTAAGACTTATAGTATCCCTTTGAATTGTTATTTCAATCTGATGTTGTTGCCTCATGATGGACTATCATTATTGCTTGTTTAAATTAATGCTGCTTATTGAAGTAGTGCACTAGACTTGGAAAGGATGGGACATTGCACATAATCTGCACTTTTCACGAATGCACATGTTAGAAGCTTCTAAAACATATCAAAATGTGTATTGCACATGAGGAATCTTAATACTGATTAGGAGAGAGAATATATCATTTTCATGAATTTATAGGCTGTTAGGATCATATTTTATATCATTTATTCACATAATCACGTAGTCATGCTCACCATACTTGTAAATTTTCCAATCAAGCAATCTACCCTAACACTGGCCTTGGAGCTCTTGTCCAATGCTAATTTTCCGTGTTTTCGCCTATCATCTCATGTTTTCTCTGATTCTCCTTTTGGTCATATTCTCCAACAAAATCATCCACAATATAGACTAAATAGTATCCCTCATCTACTTTGAGTGAGAGATCAGTTCAAACTCTTACCTCAAAAATAAAAATTCCTGGTACAAAAATTTGGGGAGTTGTAACAGCAAAAATAAATAAATAAAAATAAAAATTTTTTTGGAATTACATTGTTAAAATTCTATTGTAGTTATGAATTTTGATAAATGATAGGTTAATAATTGCAAGTAAACATTCCTATAGTGTTAAACATGTTATAAAAATTTATCCACTTGTTGAGCAAAGGAAAAGGAAGTTGGGTGAATGTGCTAAGTTTGAATTTTATCAATATATAAGTACGTTATGAGAGTGGGTTTATTTAGACTAATAAGTAATAAATTATGCCAAGAAAATAAGGTCATGAAACCAAACAGTTTTTAGCATTGATTTCTCTCTCTCTCCTTTTCTTAGTTGGAGTCTCCATTTACTAGTTGTCAAGTATTTTTATCAGCTTGTTCGTGGAAGTCTCCTCAACATCTTGTTGAAGCCACTGAAAGTCACTTATAAAAGTGGAGTCAACTGCCGCTGAATGACTTCATTTCCCTGGCTGACTATCAAATGTGGAAATCTTGATCATTTTGTAAAATCTAGTAATCCATTGTCACAAATTTTAGTGGAAATTGTCATGTTATATTATTCTGCCTACCACAACATTCCATTGAGAAATCAGACTTTTATTGTCTTCGTATTAAAGCATCTTCGGCCAATCAATTGCAGCGCACATTTTTTTTTTCTCATGCCCACACCATCCTTCTCTATGACTTCTTATCATGTCTATGTGACTAGTATCAACGTCTTGATCATTTCACATAAAAAATTACAATCCAATCAATTGCTTGTATTTAATTTAACCGTCGAATTCCGTATTTGATTGTAGTAAGAATATAATGTATTACTTAAATGTTAAAGAGGCACTTATTTCCACCATGTCGCACTACCGTGGTAAACACCTTCCACACGATCTTAATGCTCAAAGGTTTGAGTCTATGTGGGATATCAGAGTGTGATTTGTTTAATATTATATTTGAATTAAAAAAATAAAAAATAAAAAATAAAAAATAAAGAGGCACTTACAAAAATCTACACATGTTTGTTTGTATTGCTCGTGTGTATTCAATTACGTACAAGTTATTTTATACTATTTATTCGTTTATAATATTTAAGCAATTTCACAAATTTTTAAAATTTTTCTCGATAAACAAGATAAAATATGTCAAAATCGCATCTATGTTTTTTTTGGTAAAAAATATGAAGTTAATGTTGATGAAGATCCCTTCATTCTCGCAGGCTTATATAAAATCATGCATCAGTGGTATGCATATTTTTCACAAATACCTTCACATGCAACATAACACGAAAGCATATGCATATCGTAATACTCCATCCATTCTGAGCTATGATAGCAAAGGAGGTTCTTGCGTGAGTGTGTGTAAATATATGTACAATGAAGAGATCAGGTATCAGGTGACGATAAATTAAAGATGACAAATAAGAATAAATATGGTTCTTAGGATTTGAAAAATATATGGTTGAGTTCCTTTTGCTTTCTTGTTTTATACTTTTTTATTTTGTAACTTATGCTTCAAAAAACATGATGAATTATAAGAACAACATATGTAACCAAAAAACATAAAATATTTAGCAAAAAGCATTCATTTCTATTTCTTATTTTAGACCATCTTACAGGACCTGCTCCCTATACATGCGCACGCGCGCGCGCACACACAAACATATATAGGGTCGCATTATGGTGAATATGGTCCTTGCTGTGATAAATACTACAACATCTCGTACGTCCGTGTAAAAAATGTACGAAGATCCGCAAGGCCACGTGTCTAGTTGTTCGTTTGCATTCTGTATAATATGTAAATGCATTACGAGAGTAAAAAAGTTATATGCTATTAATTCTATCCACAACACAGTTGGTAAGTCCGATAATTATGAGATGTGACATATCACGCCAAATGCAGTTTACGTAATTCTTCAATTGCATTTAGGCAAGTCTTGAAATGCGTTTACGTAAGTTTGCAAATGCATTTGTTTAAAATTATGCATTTACCACAACTTCATGTTTTTTGTAATACTTTTTTTCAAGTAAACATATATAATTAGCATTGATCATTAAATTTCCTTTAATTTGATGCATGATACACGAAAAAATAATTTAAATCAAGTGAGATATATTAATTTGAAGTTTTATGAATAGAAGAGAGAAAAAAGAAGATAGAGAAAACACAATTCACCATAAATACCTTCACACGTGTATTTGGAGGAAAAAGAATCCACTTACATGATTAATCTTAGCCATTGGATGCTAAAAATGGAGGGTTGTAATCTTGCATCATTTATCACATCAACATCTTTATTATTTGATCACAAGTATGTATATATATATATATATATTATATAGGGTCGCGATATGATGCATAATGCCCTTGGTGTGATAAATGATACAGGATCTCATCCTTCCATGTAAAAAATGGACGCAGATCCACTAGGCCACGTGTCCAGTTATTTAAGTGCATTCTATATAAGATGTAAATGCATTGCAGGGTTAAAAAAGTAATTTCTAATTAATTATATCTACTGTACGGTTCATAAGTTCTTATAAAATGTGATAAATCACGCCATATATATTACTTTCCAAATGCATTTAAGTAAGCCTTAAAATGTATTTACGTAAGTCTCAAAATGCATTTGCGTAAGCTTCCAGCAAATTCATTCATGTAAGTCGTCAAATGCATTTTTGTTTAAAATTATACAGTTTTTATAGATTCATGTTTTTTGTCTGATTGTTTTCAAGTAAACATATGCAATTAAGATTTTGTTTGAAAGATCATGAAATTTCCTTTGATTTGATACATGGCACGCGAAAAAGATGATTTAAATCGAGTGAGATATTTTAATTTGAATTTTTATGGAATTTTAAAAGAGAGAGAAAAAAACATGATACATAAAATAGAATCTTACCTTAATACCCTTGAGCGTGATTTAAAAACTATGAATATGTGCAATTTGGGCGTTGGATCGCGAGAATGAAAGACTGAGATCTTGCATCATTATCACACCAAACAACTTTATTATATGAATACAAACCTATATATATATATATATGTGTGTGTACACACATACAACATCATCTTCACATAAGAATCCTTCTTACTATGAGATACAAGAATCCATGATGGATCAAATTTCTACTTTCTGTATTATTTTCCGTCTGTTGAAGGTGGTGTCTAAGTTTGCATGTACGAGCAGTTGGAAAAAATTACACTACTGGTAACACATGGTATGACGGTCGTGTAAATTTAAGAATTTGGATCATCATTAACCGTCTGTGTATATAAAAAATCAAAGACATACTCTTTTGGCGGAAAAAAACAACTTCTTTCCAAAATCTATTGCATATTATTAAATAAAAATGTATATAATTCTTACGTATATGCAAAATACATCGTTTCCATATGCAATATGCACTATCAACAATCTACAATATTTATATATGTTCGTCCGCACTTTGAGTTTTACACTTTTATTATATAATAATATATCATGTGTGTTGAGGTAAAAATCATATTAAGCAAGATGAAAGTTTTCAGCTAGATTTTGATGAGCTATTTGACAAAAAAGATGAATGAGAAATAAAGAGAGTCTGGTATTATTTCAGTATTTCAGTATAATGATCGAATATGTCTTACTTCTGACAAAGATACATGTATTTACACCTCTTTTTCCTACAGCTAGCCTGGTCAAAATCGTTGATTTCAGGGAAATAAATGCTAAACGCATCTAATCATTGAATACAATAAATAAGTCAAGCTACTGTTTAGTCTCATACCAGATCTGTACTTTAATGCTTCTGGCAACACTAGTTAGCTGAGATCGTCGAGCTAAGTTCCCTACTAGACTTCCTTGCTAACTTTGCCAGTGCCAAGTAGGCTTCTGATATGCCTTCTCCTTATGAGATACGCTCTTGCTCCACATTTAGCTAGGCCCCAAGGTCGCATCTAAACTCCCAAGCACGGCCAGACCACAAGCTCCTAAAGGATACCTTTGTTCCTGCCGAGTCAGACACCATGTCGATCCGGCCGCCATGTGGAGCACAGTTGGCACCATGGAGATTTTCACCCTAACATTAGCCCCTTTATCTCCAGCACATTCTACCGGGTAGGAGGTGGTGGGGATAAACTCGTGATCCTTAGTGAAACTCCTAGACCGGACTACCTGTCAAAATAGAGAAGTCTTGATCAAAATTAGCAGAGACACTAGACGCAGATGCAAATTAACGAGTATGTACATGGTCGTGCTCTACGTAGAGCTAGAAGACCAGTGTTCAGGTGACGTTGCTTATGCGAGGAGTTGAGCCGGCGGGCTCGACAAAGAGCACTTACAACTAGCTGAGCTCGCACAATGAGTCCAGCTAATTGCTCCTTAGTCGTGCTTACTGGAGGCTAGAAGGTCGGTGTTCAGGTGACGGCATCAGTGAGTCTAACTGGAAGGCTTGACGAAAAGCACTTACAACCAGATAAGGTTGGTTTGCTGGGTCCAACTGAACTACTCGACGAAGAGCCCATCATCGACTCTCAGGGCGCTGCACCCCTGAGAATGGAGATGTTCAGGTACTCGACCTACAGGGCATTGTACCCCCTCCAGATGGAGATTTAACGCTCGCAGGGAGCTGTCAACCTTGTGAGCAAGGAGCTTGATCGGAATGAGCTCACAGAGAGCTAAGTCAGTTATGCTCGAACGAAGTTGGTTGGAGCAAGCCCACAGAGAGCCGAGCTCACAGGGAGCTAGGTAGCCGTACCCGCGTAGGGCTGGTTGGAAAGTACTCACAAAGAGCTGAGCTCGTGGAAAGTTTGTCAGCTCTGTAAGGGTGTCGCCCCAGGTTCCTAGGTTAAACACAATATCTGGACTGAGAATACTTAATCATTCGCATGAATGATTTGATAGAGAAAATTGTTTGAATATTATTTATAGGAAATAATTTTAAATAAGGAAGTCGAAAGGCCACAAAAGGAGTTACATCCCTTTTAGGGTTTTTATCGCAGAAATCGAGGAGACGCGTCTGATCAGGGCAGATACGTATTTTCACTGACGTTAGTTTTTCCCCACTTACCTCTAACATTTCACTCTTTTTCCACCATCCTCCGAAGTGAAAAATCCTCTCTCCAGGTTAGTTTCTCCATCTCTCTCTTCCACAATGTCTGACGACTTTAGTAATTCCTGAAACCCACCTAGCGATAGTGTATTAGTTGTGTCTTCCTCAACCCAGGAATCATCAGTAACAGTCGATGGATACCCCCACTCAATTGGATTTACCAATTTTTATTCCACCAGAAATCGCACCCAATCTATTCTAGCCGCGACGTCTTTTCAAACGCCGGAATCCATGAGTTCCGCCCTTTCTAAGACTATAAATTTCCTAGTTGAATGTAGGATTCCTAGGAGTAATGAACATTGTAACACCCCATTGGAAGGCTTTTCTTGCATATTTCTCCCCGCCTTAGATTCTAGAGTCGGATTTCCAACTCATCCGTTTTTTGTCTCCATCCTTAGGGAGTAGAATATTATCTTGCCAATTATCTCCGTCCAGTTTGTGCCATCTCGTTGGCACCCTGCTTAGATTTTTAGATGTGGGCTAGGGATCTCTACGACCCGAGAGTGGCATCATCTGTATAGGCTGAAAAAGTACTCTGGGGATTGCTATTATTATATAACGAAACAAATCGGTGACGAGCTGTCATTGGTGAAGGACACGCCTGGGAAATTCCCTGGGTAGAAAAACCATTATTTCTTTTTTAAACACAAAGACGGGAGTGAGGGGTTTCCTATTCATGTATCAGAGCCAAGAAGTTAGTGTAAATTAGAACTTCCAAGTTTATGAACCTGTAATTGATTGTTTAGAGGACTTACTTACTTTCACTGTTTTGCTATTGTGCGAGGGTAAGAAAGGCCTTCACCCCGAAGGAGAGGAGTTTCAAGGTAATTCGAAATGGCAGATCTGTGTCCAGATATTTTATCCGGAACAAGTCGGGTTTTGTAACTACGCTCGAGGGACACAAAAAAATCATTGTCAACCTCGTGGATTTGTTCGGTCGCAACAGAAAGAGGAAAGGCGCTGCTCCCTCAGCCAGCCAACCAGCCAAGAATAAGATCTTGATACCGTGCCAGTTACTCCGGCCAGCCACACAACCTTACTAGAGCAGGTCCTGTCGTCTACCAAGGTACCAGCCCCCCAGGAGTTCCAGGGGAAAGGGAGCTCCCGGCCCCCAAAGCCTTCTAAGGGAAAATAGGCGGTGATCGAGGGCCCCCAAGAAAAATAACCCCGATCCCCTTTTG
>AYJT01036528.1:0-12070 GCA_001278415.1 Ocimum tenuiflorum
TTCCCTCTCGCTTTAGCATAAGCTCCTATCTGACCCCCAAGACAATCATCCTGACCCCTTTCATATTGAGATCTAGGGTCTCATGAGCCGCCAGGCCGAGGTAAGAATATTTCTCTACTTCGAGTTCCATCATTATTTCTGCAACTAACCATGACATCTTGCTACAGTTAATTAAAGATTAATTCTTCCACTACCTGAATGTTGTTAAAATCTGGGAGGAGAACGAAGAGTTGGTCGTTGCGCTTGAGGCCACAAGGCATGCTAAAGAGGTCGCTGAGCTACGCGCACAGGAGGCGGAGAAACACTAGATGAGCTTAGAAAAGGATGTCGAGGATCTTTCAGAGAGCTAAGACAAAGGCCGAGCTTAGGTACAAGAAGGTTGTGCTGGACTGCACTGATGACGCATTGGCAGCGAGTGATCGACTGAGGAAGGTGAAGGAGCGGATGGAGCTGCGCATCGCGGAACTTCAATCCAACATAAGATTGGACCCCCACACCATGCTTCAACTTTCATCGTTCAAATCGGCGGTTGACGATTTGAATGAGGCGATATGCAAGGGTTTCAAGCAAGAAGTATTAAAGGTGTATGCGAATCTGGACTTAAGATTCTTTGACCCACTGGAGATAGCCAAAGGCACCGAGAACCTTCCTGACCAGGTCGCTAAGAATGTTCCCGCAGAGACTGACAGAGCGTGCTCTCCCTCCACCACTATTGCCGTAAGTAAGGGAGTGCCCCGGGAAATAGAGAAGTCTACTACCCCACCCTTGAGTCCTAAGATAATTTAAATTTCTGTTTTAAACTATTTTACCTTTGTCCCTGTTGGTATGTTTGTTTACGCGCATGGACACCTTTACTTTTATGCTTCAATATGATGATCGTATGCCTATTATTCATCTGCTAGATTTCACCTGATTGAATTTGTTGCTTTACTTTCTTTATATAATTGTTTTCCTGTGCACATGGAGATAGGTGAGGACGAACTATGCCTTTCGGCATCGCCTCTCCGATGTTTAAGCTAGTAGGTGTTCGAGGAATGTAGAAAACTTGAACGAGGGAAGAGTAGAGAATGTACCTGTCATTTTGACACAGATAAGCGAGTAGATAAGTAATACGCTAGAGAATACCTTTTAGGCATAGAACTTCTTTAAGTGCTTTATATTCCAGAAACTACGAACTTCCTCCCCATCTAAGGTTTGAAGTAGGTAAGCCCCGGTTCCAGTTACTCCAGAAATAACATAAGGACCTTCCCAGGTAGGAGCTAGCTTCCTAGCATTTGACTCTCAAGTGCTCTGAAATACTCTTTGTAGGACTAAGTCTCTTACCTTCAAGGATATCAACCTTAAGTCACGATTAAAATACCTAGCTACCTGGCGATTACGCTGTTCAATCCGACGAGTCGTAATATCTCTTTTCTCATCAGCCAATTCAAGCTCAACGGTTAATTGGCTTTCATTCTCGTATTCATCAGCTTTGATTACTCAGACCGTAGGTTGGTCGAGTTTATTGGGTCGACAACTTTAGCTCTGAAACTAGGTTGAATGGAATAGAACCCGTAGCGGTGCAAACGGTCGTCCGGTATGACCATAGGACGACATGTGGTTCTTCCACCCACAAGGATTTATGAGGTCCCAAATTCTTTTTCAGTGCCGAGATGATGGTTTTGTTAGTGGATTCCGCCAATCCATTGGGCTTAGAATACCTAGGGGAAGAAAACGTTAGCTTAATCTTGTAACCTTTTTCCAGTGAATTGAGGTTTGTTGTCTATTTTAATCTCTGTCGTGAAACCAAAACAACATAGGATATTCCGCCATAAGAAA
The DNA here is from genome assembly GCA_001278415.1 of Ocimum tenuiflorum. Lineage (NCBI taxonomy): Eukaryota > Viridiplantae > Streptophyta > Magnoliopsida > Lamiales > Lamiaceae > Ocimum > Ocimum tenuiflorum. The sequence continues at coordinate 1,819 of AYJT01036528.1, forward strand.
CTGATTACTTCCCGCTCCCAAATTTAGGCCACAGCCTCCGCTTTGACCCATTTAAAGAAATCGTCCGTTGCTAACCATTTGAACTCCTTCTGTCCTGAATCACACGGCAGCTTGGTCACTATGTCCATCCCCCACTTCATGAAAGGCCAAGCTGGTGCAGAATAATGCAAGGGTTCTGCATGCTTATGGACATCGTGCTCAAACCTTTGACATGCGTCACTAGATCTGACATGGGACTGGCATTTTGATGCAAAGTTGGCCACTAGTATCAAGCGAAGATGACTTTATGAGCTAATGATCTGCCCCCTGAATGATTCCTGCAATCTCCACCATGGATCTCTTCTGGGATACATGTGCCTGCACATTACTAACACAACGAAGCATTATACTAGAGAGAGACCGTTTGAAAAGAACACCGTCTAGGAGCGTGAACTGCGCTGCCTTTCTGCTTAGTTTCTGTGCTTTAGCTCAGTCGGATAGTCGTTCACCTTGTAAATATTGCTTAATTGGTTTCATCCAGCGATTTGCCACTGCTTTGACCTCTTAGTTCTTTTGGGTAACGGGCCATTTTGCTACCAGCATGGGCACAGGCCGAGCTCTAGCTCCACCGGCCATAGACCCCAAGCTAGCTATCGTATCTGCATGAATGTTCTCATCCCAGGGTACACTTTCAAACATACACATTTCAAACCCGACTGATAGTTCCTTGGCCAACTCATGGTATGGCAGCAGCTTGGGCTCTTTGACCTGAAACTCTCCAAGTAACTGGTTAATGATTAATTGAGAATCACTTTTTGCCCGAACGCACCGAACTCGCAATTCCTGAGCCAATCTCAATCCGGCGATGAGTGCCTCATACTCTGCTTTATTATTTGTAACATCGAAATCCATCCTAACCGTTCGGTCAACCAGATAGCCGTCTGGACTTCTCAAAGTGATCCCAACTCTATTGTCATGGACATTGCTAGCCCCGTCAATGTGGAGCTCCCATAGCTTGATTCCCGACTGAGTTTCCATCGACTAGATTTTCTTTTCAGCTTCGACCTATAGATCCACAAAGAAATCAATGAGGAAATCAACCAATACCTAAGATTTGATTTATTTTCTGGATTCAAATTTCAATCTGTATCCTCCAAGCTCCACCACCCAATTCACTAGTCGATCTGTCAGCTCCGGTCGCGCTAACACAACTTTGAGAGAGTAGGAGCATATCGCTATTATCGGTTGTGCCTTGAAATAATGCCTGAGTTTCCGAGAGGCTACTACCAATGCAAGCACAAGTTTCTCTATAGCGGGATACCGCGACTCAGCCCCGAGCATAGATGTGCTTGCATAATAGACTGGGTATTGCTTGATTCCGACCTCTTTGACTAACATTGCACCCACAACAGTATCGAATATAGAAAGATATAATAGAAGAACCTCACCAAGCTGGGCCTTGACTAGTAATGGAGGTGTTGCCATACTTCACTTCAATTCCTTTAGAGTAACATCACACTCGGCTAACCAGTTGCCCAGTTAATCGTTGCACGCTCTTGGGATTGTCTGGCCGTTGAATCTTCTGGATTGCGGTGATCTGGACGGGTTCGGTTTCGATCCCCCAGTGACTGACCAAGCACACTTAGATGGATTGAGCTTCATATTGTACTTGCGGATGATGTTAAAACTTTCCTTCAGATTGTCTAGATGATCAATAGCTTTGAGGGACTTCACCATCATGTCGTCCACGTAAACCTCCATTGTTTTGCCTATCTGTTATTCAAATATTTTATTTACCAGCCTCTAGTAGGTTGACCCTGCATTCTTTAGTCCAAAGGCATAACCTTATAATAATAAAATACTTGACTAGTAATAAATGCGATTTTTTCTTGGTCCTCAGGATGCTTCAATATTTGATTATAACCAGAAAAAAGTGTTCAAAAAGTTAATATCTCATGTCCAGCCGTGGCATTAACCAGAACATCAATATGAGGCAAGGAAAATGGGTCTTTAGGGTACGCTTTGTTTAGATAAGTGAAATCAACACAAACCTATTTTTACCGTTCTTTTCTCTACCACCGACATTGGAAAGCTAGGTAGGATACTTCACCTCATATACTTTACTGATGTTGATTAGCTCGCGGACTTCGTCGTGAGTTACCATATTTGTTTCCGGTGCAAACTTCCTTCGCTTCTGCTGGATGGGCTTAAAGTTTGGGTAGACATTTAATTTGTGCATTATGACTTCCGGACTAATTCCGGTCATGTCAGCATGACTCCAGGCAAAGTCCTCCTTTTTGCTGACTAGAAAATCTATCAGCCCGGCTCGCTGGCCCGTGTTTAGCTTAGCACCAATAAATGTAGGACCCGGTTAAGCTTGAGGGTTGATGACTACTTTCTCTAATTCCTCAATTTTTTCGAGACTCCTCTAATATTTCCTGCATGAACTTCTGTTCCTGCATGCAAACAACACGAAAATTAGTCTAGTAGCACTCGCAAGAGGCACTTTGCTCACCTCGAATGGATCGGATTGCCCAGGGAGTCGGGAGTTTTATGGTTTGATGATAGGTTTACAGAACTGCTTTTAATTCATAAATCCAGGGTCGTCCTAAGATCACGTTATACGAGCTTGGTGCATCGATCACTTGATCAAGATTGACTCCCTCTAAATACACAGGTAAAACAACTTCTACCACAGTGGAATGCTTTTTACCGTTGAACCCGATTAACGTTGAAATTTTCTTTATTATGTCAGATTCGGTTATACACATATCCTGGAAAGTTCTTAAGAACAAGATATTAACCGAACTTCCATTATCAACTTAAATAAGCTTTACCATACACCTTTTAATAAGTAAAGAAATAACAAGTGCGTCGTGGTGCGGATGTGGTAAATTAGAAAATTCTTCACTAGAGAAGTTGATAGGCTCAGGAATCTCTTGCTGGGCTCGCAGATAGACATTCGGACGCTTGACTGGCCGACAGTGACATTTTTCCACTGCCTTGGTGACTCTACTAATTTCGGACCCACCGATGATATAGTTGATGGTCCGTTCAGGCTGGGGAAGCTCTGGAGCCCCCAACTACCTGGCTCCTTGCTCACTCTTCTGTTTCCTACATCCCCATACTTGTTTGCCTTTTCAGTGAGGAACTCTTGCAAATGCCCTTTTTTGAGTAGTTCGATGATTTCCAGCCTGAGGGCTTTGCACTCTTCCGTCGCGTGTCCTCGATCAGCATGATAGTTGTAGTACTTCTTGGGGTCTCGGTAGCCACCTCCATTCCTTGCTCGTGGAGGTCACCTTACTGCCTTCCCCAGATCTTTCATCACCTCAACTATTTCGGTTGGAGCTACTGACAAAATTCATTCGTGCATTCTACCCTGGCGCCCTACTCGACGGTCAACCTGATCTAATGGTTTAGCATTGCGTTGATCTCTGTAGGTATCATCTTCCTCTAATCGAACTTGGGCCAGGCTTTGTTGAGCAAATCATCCATGGTCCTACACTGATATTTTGTTAATTCTTTATAAATGTTTGAATTCTTACGCAAACCTTTATGAAAAGCCGAGATGGCAGTTTCTGAGAGACACTGAGGGATCAACACCATCTCTCTATTAAACCATCCGATGAATTCTTGTAGAGATTTACGCACTTGCACTTGCAAGGGATACAGGTCATCAGGGTGTCGTCCTATCCTCCTGTTACTGGAGTACTGTCTCCGAAAGGCTTGGTGCAATCCTGCAAAAGTGGAAATAGAACACTTAGGTGAATTCACAAACCACTGCACAGCGGACCTGTAAGGCTCGATCCGATGTGGCGGCACATGCACGCCTCTCTTAGATGAGTTGGAATAGCGGCTGAGAGTATTTTTGCTTGTAGATAGCGATGTGGTCCTCTGGGTCAATATTGCCATTGTACATCTTCATTGTCAGATGCGCGAACTTAGGTGGCATTTCCACCTCGGCAATTGCGTCCATGAAGAGTGTATCGGCAAAACTGTATCTATCTACCGTTGGCTCCGGAACGGGAACACCTGGGATATGATAGGGAAACCTCTCCAAGGTGGCCGACTTATTTTCCAACGCTGCTAGCACAGGACTCAGTGCTAGATCATCCTTGATGTTGATAGGGTTTGGACGAGATCCTTCAGCTCCAACTCCTTCTACGGGTTTGGTTTTGGTCTCCACTTGTGGAATCTGAGCATTGGGTGTCGATTCGTGACTTACTTGAAAAGGAGGGTACGACATGGGAGTTTCATGGGCGACATTAGTGAACTAGTCGAATAGGTTCAACGGAGTCATAACGGGAGGATCACGGCTAGATAAAGGATGTCCACGAGCAATTCTCTTGATGGTTTGATGTAAGGCCTGATTATGGATTTGGAGTTGAATGTTGGCGTTACGCAGGTTAGCAATTTTATTTTGCATAGTGTGCTATTAGTGGCAAATTGTTGCGAGAGTTGAGCAATCATTCACTCAAGGTTGTTGTCCGAAGCAGGCCCACATGAATTTATGGCAGTTCGGTGAGCGGAATTCAAGTGCAAATCCAGATTGTCTTTCATCTGGCCCTTTCTCTAGCGCCAAAATGTTGAGGTAAAAATGCGATCAAGCCAGATGGAAGTTTTCAGCTAGATTTTAATGAGCGATTTGACAAAAAAGATGATAGAGAAATAGAGAGAGTCTCATATGATTTCAGTGTTTCAGTATAATGATCAAATGTGCCTTACTTCCGACAAATATACACGTATTTATACCCTTTTGCCTACAACTAGCCTGGTCAAAATCATTGATTACAGGGAAATAAATGCTAAATAACCGTCAATCAAACAACTAGTAATGCATCTAATCATTGAATATAATAAATAAGTCAAGCTACTGTTTAGTCTTTAACCAGATCTGTACTTTAATACTTCTGGTAACGCTAGCTAGCTGAGATCGTCGAGCTAAGTTCCCTTCTATACTTCCTTGCTAACTCTGCCAGTGCTAAGTAGGCTTCCGATATGCCTTCTCTTTACGAGATATGCTCTTGCTCCACATTTAGCTAAGCGCCAAGGTCTCATCTAAACTCCCAAGCTCAGCCAGACCACAAGCTCCTGAAAGAGACCTCTGTTCCTGCCGTGTTAGAGGCCATGTCGATTCGGCCACCACGTGGAGCACAACTGACACTATGAGGATTTTCACCCCCAATAATGTGTCTGTAGCAATACATATATAACTATATGCACACATGAAATAAAATACTTTGAAAGCCATACATGTCTAATTATTATATTAAAACGTATATCATTCATACTCATATGCAAAGTACATTATTTCTATAGGCAACACGAACTATAATTTATCTGCAATATTTATGTGTTTATCTACACTTCGAATTTTAACACTTTTACTATATCATTTTATATCATGCACATACTAGAAGCAATCCGTATAACATTATGCACATTTGAGATAAAATACCTTTAAAGTCAATCATGGCTTCCAAAACCTTCCATCTCATAAAATTATATGATCTCCCCTTTAAAATTTTTATCGATAATAACAACGAAATCTTGTTGATATATAAAAAGAGAATAAAACTGAAAAACTTTCCATAAACATAATTTAAATAGTTCAAACTATCGCAATTTGCTTAGTTTTCAATAATGATTTGATTTTTCCTACTTTTTATATGTTTCTTCAATTTCATTGACCTTTATTTTCAAATGGAATCATTTTTAGCTAATTTTGGAGAAAATATGCAAATATATCCTATTGTATGAAAAATTATACAATTATATCTCAAATCTTTTTTGTTATGCAAATATATCCTTTATGATTTTGTTATGCAATTCCATCCCCGTCACCATGGATGTTAGAGCTGATGTGGCGGCCACATCAACAATCATGTTAGTCGCATCTGGTGTTAATTTGTGCTGAAGTGGCTTTTTTACAACATAATTTTATTTTTTTTGATTAAGATTTCATCGCTACCTCTTCCCTCTTCGCTTCCTTTGAAGCGTTTAAGCCCAGTGCATTCTCTGAATATTGTTGGGCAAATTCCCTCAACCTCATCCATGTCCTCTGATTATTCTCCGCCAACAGAAAACTACGCCACCCCTTGCGCTTCTAACATCAAGACCAATGCTCTCCTCTATGGAAATATCCGCATCGCCTTGGTTACTTGCATTACTCGACATTAGACTGAATATATTTCTATACATGCTCCTTAATCTAGGTCATGGCTGAGCTGCGATTCTCTATTATCAATCTTGTTTTCTTCCAATATTTTCCAGAGTTTGAAGAGATCTGAATTGCCACGGCAGTGGGCACCACCGTCGTGACTGATTGCGCATTTACTATTGTCGCAGAGTTGTTGTCGACCAATAAAAATTTCATGTTACCAAAAAAAAATCTACATAAGTCGTGATGCTTTGCTGGCACATCAGCTCTAACAACCATATCAAAGCAAATTAAACTATCAATGCCGGGGATGGACAGGAGAGCCTTCAAATTAATGATTTAAATCTTTCATCCTTTAGGATCTGCTCAAAGTACATCAGACCAAGCTTTGAAGGAAGTTCTTCAAGGACTTTAATGAAGTCCCCCTAGGTGATTTGCAAGGAGGGTTAATCCTTTGAGCTCAATGTAGTTTGTGTTGGATTTATTTATACTAGAAAGCAAACTTTTTTTGTGCTTTTCACAATGAATTGTCTGCACGTGTTTTATATAATAAGTTGTCCCATTATCTCGTAATAAGGTGGTGGATCATACAACGTGTAGGAGATCGCAATAGAGTGTATGATCGGTTCAATCCTAACGAAATGGAAATTGATTCACAGTTGAGATGACATTAGGACGATTGTTAGTCTAGGCTGTAGTATATTCAAAAAATAGCTTATCTCGGCTATTTAATATACTGATACATGTGACGTATTGATTATATCACAATGAGATCCATTCTCTTATATGAAATGTGTAGAAAATCAAGATTTCAATGATTTAACTGAACCTAGCTTAATATAGTTTAAGTTACATATATGACCTTGTATGTCGATTTGACTTACTATGAGTGAGAGCTATTCGTTAGCTCAATAATCTATATATCTTGGATGGTAATAAGTCATAAATGAAAAGTTCTACACTCGTATTAAACGACCATATTCGTCTTAGGATGATGACATTCTTTGAGGTGTTCATAAGGATGGTTGTACTAAACCCTATAGGTGTTGAGCGTCGATTTTGAACGGATAAAAAATTGAGCTCTAATCAAGAACGGAATAGAAATCAACACAAAACTTCTAGGAAAGTTTATAGTCCCCCAAAAAGGACTTTCGGAGATTTTTATATATTCGCGGTGAATGACAGATTACAGGGGGTATTCTGATCGACGACGATTGAATTTACAATATGCACTAGCTAGGAAATAGATCAGTAGCTAAAATGAATGCACGTCTGTGTTGTGTTGTAAAATCATCTCTTTATCTATGTTAGGGGGACGAATCTCAATTTACACTAAACCAAGGACAAAACAAGTAATTAGTTGGAAGGCAATCTGCAAATCCTTGTGGAAGAAGATAGAGTCATGCTTTGAGCGCCGTGCTAACTCGGCAAGGGAATCATTCTGGGTCCTTCCGTGTATGTGCGGGCCTTGCGGAGGGTATTCCAGGTACTTTGTTATTATCTCGAGGGGACTACTTTTCAAGGCACTCGAGGTGATAGCTCCTGAAGGTGGCTTGATCGGGGTGTCCGTGCTTTGTGAAGACTCGAACCTCATGTCTTAGCCTTCGTGCTTGTCTCCCGAGGGTCCAGGAGTATACATCTTGAGCCTTCGAGGGATTCGACGGGTATACATCTTGAGCCTTCGAGGGATTCGACGGGTTTGTACGCTCGGTCAGGTGTAGATTTGTACGCTCGATCAGGTGTAGATTGTGAAGCTTGGATATGAAACCAAAGTAAAGGGTACGATTTTGACCCTCAACAATAGCCCCTTTGACTTCACAAAACAAGTAGATTGGTTCGTGGGGACAAACCTACGTAAGACATCGTTAGTTAAAATCATAAACTGAAAAGAAAGATTCGATACTTGATGTCATATCGATTTGTGATGACAACCGCCGAAACTGATTATGCACTTTGGTGGCAACGACCGGTCTGTTGGTGCGGGCATAATATCGTCCGTAATTTATACAAGGAACCCTGATTTATCATCTCTGGGCAATTTTTAGGAATTTTGGCTCCTTTGTCCGACGAGGGAATTTTGATTACGAGAGATCCATACAATATTGCAGTCCTGGTGAATCAATCATCTGCGCGACTTTAAAGGGATCAACAATTCAGCAATCCCAGTGTGGGTTTACTAGTTATCATAGGTCCTATAGGATTGAGAAGATATTTAGTTTATCCTCCAAGGAATTCGGCGTCCCATGGAGGCCATGGGGGCTGTTGGCATTTCATTGACGACAAGAGGGAATTACTGCCTTGGTATGATCAGGATTTAGCTAAGGGTGGCTTTTTAGCAAACCTAAATAGTTTTTTAGCACTTCATTAAGCGAAAGCCGACAGGGCCTTTTACGTACACTGGGCAATGGTCATTTTTATCATTCGAAGAATTCGGCGTCTTGGGTATTCGAGCAAAGCTGGTGGCGTTAATGTGTATTTTTGCAATGTCCTCCTGAATTGCGCTCTAGCACGGAGCGTTTGCAGGTGCTCATGAAGGCTCGTGTTATTAATTATCTTGGTGTGAAAAGTTAGTTGTTTGTTTTTTGCGGCATTTATGCCAAGGTATGTGGTGTCGGCGCCACAAATAAGATAAATGCTCATAATGCCACGTACAGTACTTGGATTGTTGAGGTAAATTGGATTCGATATTGAAGATCTATAATCGACGGAGATTAGATCCATGCGGGTAATAAATTCGAACCCAAGCATAAAAATCCGAGGTCCGATATCTTAAACCATAAGTATAGTTGAATAGATGCTCGGGGACGATAAACCCAACCCCCAGTGTAGGATCTAGAAGTCCGATGGTCCTGATGTCCAACTACGTATATATATGCGGGCGTGGGGAGGCCGCAACTAACCCCAATTTTTCAAAATTATCAGCGGATAGTGATGTCTTGAGGTGAAATCTAGCTTAGAGTTATAAGAGCATCCTGTCACGATTAGTACACAATTCGAGGAGGTTCGATGATGGCTCCTAACATTGCCTCAAGTGGGTTGTGGCGGGGTAGACTTGCACATAGAAATCAAGGGGCGCTCGAGGGATAATTGGCCTCGACCGCCTCAACGCATGATATATACTGACTTGTAAAATCTGAATGAGATTTTACCTAGGCCTCAGAGGCGGTTTTGAGGTGTCTACTGACGTTGTTTGCTTTGAATTTTGGTGTTTTTGTGGGGTAGCTTCGAGGCTGATCATTAATATGTCGTCGTTTCCACTTAGGCGACTTTTAAGATTCTGCTTATATAAATGAGTGGAAAGGTGAGAAACCCTAATCATATGTCCAATTTCAAAACCTAACCCTACTGCTTCTTCCCTTATTATACACTCTTCGGCCGTTCTCTAGTCGTCATCTTAGTTTTTGGTTAGTCATTCTTCGTTTTGATTTTTCTCTTCTGTAGATTTCTGTATTTGAAAAATGGTTTCAGCAGTTTTCTTCTAACTCTTACCTGTTGAGGTTCGATTTTGATCATTTTAATGATCGGGACTATAAGCGGGAAAGTAAATTGGACACCAAGACTTCGAGAAAGGTTTATAGTCCCCCGGAACGGACTTGCTAGTATTTTATAGAGTAGTTGAGTGAAGTTTATAGAGCTTCTCGATGTGAAACTCGTCTGAGAAGGTGATCAGAGTGATACAGTGAATATGAGTGAATAGAGTTGTGTTGCATTATATTGTTACATTGAGAGATCTGAATAATTCCTAGCTAAGGGGCCTATTTGCAAATACTCTACGGGTTGATCTGCAAATATAGCCGGGAAAGTTAGAGTCATGTGTTCTTCCCTATGTTGAGTTAGCAGAAGGAATCGTTCTGAATCTTTCTGGCACGTGGGCTGCATGCGCTTGGAATGTCGAGGTCGAGTCTAGAGAGGCTTCGAGGCTTGTTGTTGACCATCGGTCTTTTTGCATGTTTTTTGATTAAGTTTTGTCATTGTTTGAGTCGTTGTTCGTGTCATTTTTGACCGATTATCATTATGTTGTGTGTGTCTTGTGTTTTGTTTTCGTTTTCCTTTGTTTTGTAGGTTTTTGGGTGAAAAAAATGATATTTTGGAAGAGTTTTGGGTCACTGATTC
>AYJT01036546.1:0-10650 GCA_001278415.1 Ocimum tenuiflorum
TATGGGATAAATATCATAGTACATAGTGTAAGAAGATTTGATGGGATAGGTATGTGTATGTGTATGTGTGCATGATGTGTGTGTGTGTGCAGTGTGTGTATCGTGTGTATGTGCAGTGTGTGTACGTCGTGTGTGTGTATATTCTGTGTGTATTTGGGTAGAGTTGCTGTATTTGGTAGAGCACAAAGTATATTTGAAGAATGATGATGAGGTTGCATTTAATGGGTATGGGAAATTGGTCTTCATAAATGATCCTAGTACTAAATCCTTTATTTAGGGAGATTTGGTGATAATTCTCTTCCATCACATCACATCACACTATTCACTTTATCTGATATAGTCTATACTGTATTTTCATTCCGAACACTGCTCGGAATATATCTGTCTCGGGAATCCCTCATTCTTATTCCAAAGTTACTACGCACATTCCATCTTGATATCTCGAATACGAGTACTACCACTCTTATTTCGATGAGTCGGGGATTATGAACATCTTTCCTATGTGCATAGAATTAATTCATATCCTTCGCTTAATAATCATCTCAATTTTTCCAATGCATGCCATCACGTCTCTAATGGTCTTGCTAGGCGCTTTAGGGCTACGAGAGGGATTACTTCTTAAATTTGACACTATTGATCCTCGTATGCTGCATGCGATAATTGATCGGATTATAATCACGACGGGGAATATCTAATTATTCCATGGTCGTTCTTAAACATCTAGAATATATATACACATATATATCTAATAATCTCTTTTATATATATCAATGGGAGTCGCGAACTACGATTTTCGAAATTTACACTTTTGATTCTCGATCGAAAATGTGGGGCGTTACATCTAATCATAATAATAATATCAAAAGAGATGGGATGTGAGTATATGCATTATTGCAACATCAGAATTAAGGTATGAACATCCATTTAATAGGATTAACAGTTTCAGAAGGGAAAGAGTATGTGCACATGCATTGCCATAATATTAAGATTGGGTTACAGAACCAACAAAATAAATGAAAGATAGATGTAGAGTTTAATATTCAGCTAGTAGAAACATGGTTGAGGGAGGTATGTGAAGATACACCCCTTGGAGCATCTAAATTCTTAACGCGTCCTTGCTCAACGTTCTTATGACTCCACAGCTCTCAACGTGCACATTTAGAAAGATATGTAGGGCGTGAGTACAAAAGCACTCAGTGGACACATCACCAAAACATACATTGTATATATGAAACATCAGCACAAGCACATGGAATCCCACGAGGTTTTATGTTCTGAATTCCACTCTTGTTCATCAAAACCTTTTTTTTGGTTCAAGATTTAATGCATCAATGAGCTCATCACATTATCCTTCATCACATCAACCATTCAGCATAAATAAAGGTGATCTGTGAAGGAGGCCTCCTCACACAGTCACGGTGCTCCCATTATGCTAGGGTCGAATCTCCAACATAACGCTACCCACAATGCACTAATCTTGCCTACTTGTTGGAAGATTAGACTTGAATTGTAAATAAGTCACCAATCTCATTGGTCTCACCCTACTGATTTTCTCAGCTGAAGTGCACAGAGGGAAAATATTCATACCATGCCAAAAATAGTTAAGTGCCAAAAATTCAAATTCGCGAACAAAACAGGGTTCAGGGATTTCACAAACAAAAGCAAGTTGAGTTGTCTTTGTATATAAGAAAGCCCACCTCACTTCCTTAGCAATTCTCTTGCATTGTTTGGGTTTGAGCATGATCAGTCGCATTGCTGATAAGTCATAACCTTCAAGAAGATCACTTTGTGAGGACTTCATTCGTTGTTTTTTGATCGAAACTAACAATCATCGGCATTAATCCCACTTAAAACTCTTAAGCCTTAAGTTATTACATTATTATATAAGTATAATGTCATTGGGTTGGAGTGGAGTTTGAGTTTGAATTTAGAATCAATGAATATCGGAATAACTGGGTACGAGTGCAGTTGAAAAGGAGAATGAGGTAAAGAAATATGGTCGGGTATGGTGTACATGATGAAGGATAGAAGGTACAGTCAGTTAGACAGTAAGACAATAGATATAATTGATATTCGATTCAGAGTTTAGAGTTACTCACGTTATCATAAAAGTTTTTTGAGTTTGTAGACAGTAGATATGCGTTAGTATGGAAAAAACGGTAAGTTGACAAAGATGTATGATCAAACAATGAATCAAAGGTGAACGAAAATAATCAGGATTGGTAGTTATCAAGATAAATAGGATTCGAACATAGTTTGAAAGTGAGAACAGGAGTAGGGGAATATGATCGAGTCAAAATGCAAGTTTGAGAGGTGATCGTGGTCATTGATCGTGGGATCCAAGGTTTGGGGATTGGATCGCGCCAATCTGGGACATGATTGGGTTGATAATGAAATAAAATTTGAGGTCGATCGAGGTTTAGATCGGTGGGATCAAAGATGGCATTATCTGGCCAATCAAAGGGTCAATCAGGCCGATTGGTCTAGGGTTTGAAGGCCGATCAATGGTAGGATTGAGCGATCAAAGATTTGAAGAGGATCGGGCCGATCATATCTTAATCGAGCCGATCATCCAGGCAGATCAAGCCGAGGATCAAAGCAAAAGGCTTTTCTGGACAAATTTAAGTGTTCTTGATCGATCGGGTCGATATTCTAGGGTTGGGTCAATCTTCAAGTTTTTGGGCGTGTTCTTGATGTTCTTGGCAGATCGAGCCAATCAAAGAGTTGATCAATCCGATCTTCAATCCCTATTCTGATCGGGCCGATCATTTGGCCTGGAGACTCTCGGGAAATTTTTGTGATTTTTGTGTTTTTTATCCAAATCTCGCAATGAAGGCATCAATAAGTTCCAAATCAACTAACTAAGAATTCTAAGAGGTCAAATACAACATTGAATGACGTTTAAGGCATCAAAGCATGAGGGAGAAAATATGGGGTTTAAAGCTTCAAATCATCAAGGGATGGAATACTAAGCTTAAAAATGGTATTAAAGTGAATAGACAAGTATCACAACATGATTTCTAGCATGAAATCATCACGATTTTCAAAATTTGAAGTATAAAGGGAGTTTAGGGTTTCACCTTGAAAAGAGTATAAATCTAATTTGTGATGATGGCTAGCATTCCCTCTCGAGTTTCCCTTCCATTTCGATGTTCTTCGAAGATCGAGCTTCGATGAAATTTTCTAAGTGTAGTTTGAGTTTTGATTTCGTAAGAGCTTCGCACCAAAATGGGGGAGTGAAGAATGAGGAGGGGAGCCTCTTATTTATAGGAGAGGGAGGGAGAGTAAGTATAAAATAGATGACATAAGCGCAAATGCTTTATGGTCTCGAACGCAATACGTGACGTTTTGATTATTCGATTCTCGATTTGGTCAAACAAGCTTTCATGTAACTAATTATTATTTGATAATTTATGATTTACTAACATCTCGGGTTTTACTCGTATTCGGTCATGACATCATCATCCGGCAATCTCATGGGAAAACTTCAAATTGTGATAACTTTCGATGTACTCATTCGATTTCAGATCCGGGACCTCTTCTGGAATCCATATCATATTATCTATCATTTTTAATTATAAAATAAATGATATGAACTTTAGAAAATAAATCTCTTATTTCTCTTGTTAATTATCGGTTGCTGCCCATATTTCTAATAGTATTTATATGAGGTATTACACACCAGTTAAAGATCAAAGAAGCAGATTTACCAAAGACCGCATTCCAAACTAGATATGGGCACTACGAGTTTGTAGTGATGCCCTCTGGACTCACAAATGTACCAGCAGTTTTCATGGATCTCATGAACCAAGTCTTTCAGTCGTATTCAAACAACTTTGTATTAGTGTTCATAGACGATATACTCATCTATTCGAAAGGGAAGGAAGAGCATAAGGGACACTTGAGGTGGTCCTAGAAACCTTAAGAAGAGAAAGGTTATATGCCAAATTCAGTAAATGCAAGTTTTGGCTGAGTGAGGTGATGTTTCTTGGACACATAGTATCCGCTGTAGTTATTAAAGTAGACCCTGCCAAGGTCGAGGCAGTGAAGAAATGGAAATGCCTACGAACCGTAATGAGATAAGAAGTTTCTTGGGCTTAGCTGGTTACTACCACATCTTCATAAAAGGATTTTCTAAGATAGCCCGAGCCATGCCGCAACTATTGAAGAAGGGACTCAAGTTTGAGTGGACAAATGACCGTAAAACAAGCCTTCAAGAGCTAAAGAGGAGGTTAACCACTGCCCTAGTGTTGGCAGTTCCTGAATTAGAAAAGGGCTACGAAGTTTATACGGATGCATCAAAGAATGGGTAGGGTGTGTACTAATGCAAGAAGGGAAAGTGATGGCTTATGCATCGCGACAGTTGAGACCCCATGAACTGAACTTCCTGACGTATGATTTAGAATTGGCCGCCATCGTTTATGCCTTAAAGATTTGGAGGCAGTACCTATATGGGGTGAGATGCTCGATATTTACATACCATAAGAGTTTGAAGTATTTCTTCGAACAGAAAGACCTTAACATGAGGCAGAGAAGATGGTTAGAACTCATGAAGGATTACGACATCAATTATCACCCAAGGAAGGCCAATTCAGATGCTGATGCATTAAGCCGCAAGACGAAATCTTCTATGTACACACTCCTGACAAGCGAGGAAAGCTTGATCAAGGAATTTGAGAAAATGAGACTAGAGGTGTTAGTTCCGCCTAAAGTAATGGTAAGATCATTTGCCATGCTAGTAGCAACACCAGATTTGAGAATGAGGATAATCGAGGCTAAAAGAAAGGATATGAAAATGGAAGAAGTAAGGATGAATGTGCAAATAGGCAAGATAGAAAACTTCTTTGAAGTTGCAGATAATGCCTTACTTTTTGAGAATCACATATGTGTGCCGAAGGACAATGAGTTAAGAAAAGAAACCTTTAGAGAAGCATATGAAACCCCCTACACCGCCCACCTGGAAGGACAAAGATGTACCAGACTCGAGGACAAGTTTTTGATGGGATGAAATGAAGAAGGACGTGGCAAAGTTTGTCTAAAGGTGTTTAGCCTGCCAACAGGTAAAGGTACTACACTAACGACCATATGATAGCTTGCAACCACTGGAAATACCAGAGGAAAGTGGGAGCATATAACAATGGATTTCGTGAAGAGCTTACTAAAATCACATAAAAGAAACATTGCTATTTGGGTAATAGTAGATCGACTAACTAAGAGTCCTCACTTTATACTGATCAAGATCACATATGGATCTGGCAAATTAGCAGAGTTGTATGTTCAAGAAATAGTATGATTACACGGGGTACCCTCAACCATAACATTTGATACAGATTGCAAATTTACGTCCAATATCTAGACAAGTCTGTAGGGGGAGCTCGGTACTCAAGTGAATTTCATTACTGCATTCCATCTGCAGGCTGATGGACAATCCGAGTGGACGATTCAGATTTTAGAAGATATGTTAAGAACTGTTGTTCTAGATCGAGAAGTCCAATGGCAAAAAGTTTTACCTTTGATCGAATTTGCGTATAACAATAACTACCTAGCAACAATAGGGATGAAACCCTATGAGGCACTTTATGGAAGGAAGTGCAAATCACTGCTGTATTAGGACGGAGGTTGGAGAAAGAAAAGTTCTTGGGCCAGATGCAGTAGCCCAGATGGTAGAGATAGTTTGAGAGATTCAAGCACGGATTAAGGAAACTCAGGATCGACAGAATTCGTACGCCGATATAAGGAGAGCTAAATTAGAATTCAAGGTAAGATACAAGGTATTCTTGAAGGTCTCTCCATGTGAAGGAGTCGTGATATTTGGTGTGAAGGGAAAATCGAAGCCAAAGTACATTAGACTGTACGAGATCCTCGAGAAAGTGGGGACAACTGCTTATCAATTACCATTACCGCTAAGCTTAGGGAACATGCACAATGTTTTTCATATATCGCAGCTTTGAAAGTATATTCATGACCCACAACACGTGATCCATCAAGAGGAGATTTCCTTGACCCCTGAACTTCTATACGAAGAGAGACTTAAGGCAATGTTAGATCGAAATGTGCAAGAGCTAAGCAAAAAATCCACACCGATTGTAAAAGTCCTCTGGAGGCACCATGGGGCGGAGGAAGCGGAAAATGAGAGAGAGATTCCTAAAACTGTTCTAGCTAGGTAATAACTTTCGAGGACGAAATTTTTGTAAGGAGGGGAGATTTTAACACCCCGTATTCTCATTCCAATATATGTATATTAGATATCAAACCAAATATGCATTAAGAAAACCCTAAACTTTATTCCAGCTCAAAGTATGTTGTATAGTGTTTTATGTAATAGAAAATTAAACAAGGATTCCGAATGTGGTTTTGGAATACAAATCGGATAATTATAACTCAAGATATCATGATTCTAAGTTTCCCGATTAATCCCAAGAGGTGATATTAAAAAAATTGTAAATACCGAGGTAGGTTGTTAGTTGAGTATTTTGCTAAATTTTATCTCAAGAATATCGTATGAAAACTGGTGTGTGAACGACACAAAAATTAGAAATCGAATAGATAAAATATGAGACGTCGCAGTTTGGAGACTAGGTGATGATGTCATCTACTTCGTTGCTAAGCTCCCCCCTCTCCTATAAATAAGAGGTGCCCCTCCCTCATAAATTCATCCAAAATTCAAAAACACACTCAAACTCTTGCCATTTTGTCTCTCGATCAAGACTTAACCATTTTCGAAGAATCAGAGCTCGGGGGAAAACACAAGTTTGGGAAATCGAAGAGGGAAACTAGCCATTCAAACAACCACATCATTTCATCATCAATCAAGGTAAAACCCTAGCCACCCACTCCTCTTCAAATCAAGCATGTTATTCCAAATCATATTTTGAATCACATTTTCTAGTCGTATTATTGATGATTAAAACATGCCTATATCATACTTTGGATTCCATCTTAAATTCTTTGTGATTTGGTGAATATTCATGAAACCCTAGTTTCTCTTCTTGCTCTTTTGATGCCCAAAACGTGGTTGACTGTTGGTATTGAACCTATATTTAGATTGTGCTTGAAATTAGGAAATCATAGGTACTTAGAACACCAAATTTGGACCAAAAACACAAAATTTGTGAAAATTTCTGAGAGCAAACTGCAAAAAGGATCAGTTTAATCCTGACAGGATCGGTCCGATTAAACGCCCCGATCAGGAGCGATCGTTCCAATCACGCATGAAGATCGCTCCGATCTTCTTTGCTAAAATACCCGATCTTCATCCCCAAACCTAAAAAACTAAGAACCTTGATTTAGACTTGAAGATCAGACAAATTGTGAAACCATTGATCTGATCATTCTTGAAACTGGATCGCTCCAATCGGCCATTAATCGAACTCTAGAAATTTCAAGCGATCGGTTCGATCCTCCCTTCAAATATAGGATCCTTTGATCTACACCTCAAACCTATTTAGAACCCCATTTCGATTCAATCTACAACTCCGATCTTGATTACTTCTGTTCATCTTTGATTCACTAATCAACTGATTGTGCCTTCCATCTTTATCCTTGACACCACATCTAATTGTGTTATTCTATCTTATTCTCATTTTCAAATGCGTTCATACTCTGTTACTATGATACTTACTCCATGTGAATTTGAACCTAGATGGGGATAGGCAAATGAACTCTACTCCAGAACGCCAGTTGTATTATTAGTTGCCTAAATCTCTTACTGTACTATTCGTTGTCTTGGGACTCAGTCTCCACTCCAAACTGACGACCGTAAAGTCATGTTATAATAATAATATGCTTAGTTAAGCCACATGACATATTGAGTCTTCATGCATTGCGATATAATGTCTAAAACCTCACGTACTTGCTTTAGCTACGAAGGTATCAACGCTATCAGGGAATAAGCAGCTCCAGCCTTAAAGCTAGAACCCTAACTGAATGCTGAGAAAGACATGTGGGCTTCCTAACTCATAAAATACAATCTAAAGTATTTTGCTTTAGTCAAATATGAAAATTACGATGTGTCAAAATTCCCTGTTTAGATGCTTATCTGTCTCTTTTTTGTAAGTTGAAACAAAGAGAGTTGATAAGTGATATGATGCTGATTGTAGATGAATGTTATGGGGAGGTGTCGATGTTGTGATGGTGAATGTATGTATGTTGTTGATGTTGGTGTGTCGTGCCACTCACACTCGTAGGGTTTTACAAGCTGATTGCGCACAACGACTAAAGCGAGAAGGCCTACCTCCTAGTTGGTAATTAATTAGAAAACAGATAGCATGGTAACGAATCACATGCATCCTTAAAACTATTTTCACATTCGTGGGTTCCTTTTTTAACTAAAACCCCCACGTTTTGCTTCACATGTAGGCAACACAAACTGTTTTTATGTATGTAACTTTTCGGCGATGTGTCAACTGAGTACTTTTGTACTCACGCCTTGCATATCTTTGTAAATGTGCAGGCTGAGTAGCGAAGAGTTGGTGAACATCGAAGAGTGACAATGTTTTGAGATATTTATTTAGCCAGGGGTGTGCATTATCATATGTACATCCCAACTATATTTTAGCTATATAAAAACGCTAGTATTCTTTTGTCATGTATTCAAACTTATTACATGTCGGTTCTACAAAATTTAACTCCTACTTTGAAATTGACGGATATTCTCTCTTTCTTTCCTTGTTTTGTTTAAATGAGTAATCGTTGTATTATTGTTTTCCTTCCGCACATAAGTAGCGCCCCGCCAAACCCGATTCGGCGGGGCGTTACACTTGCGACTGCAAAGGAAAGCCTCTTGATTTTTTATCATTGGAGAGGGCTTATACAAGCGGTCCTTCTAGGGCCCTCTCCTTAAGTGTGTTAGTAAGGCGAAAGGCCTCGAAGTCCTCAGCGACTTACACCAAGGAAGTTGTGGAAATCACTCTGAAACTCGAAGCCTCGTGCATTGCGCCCATTCAGTGGGATTCTACCGGTTTAAAATGAAGTCAGACTACAAAAAAGATATCTTAAGGATGCAGGCAGTGTCAAAGGTTCGATGGTATGTCACGTTTGAGACCGAACCATTACATTCAAGCATCCCTCCCTGGCTCTTTATGTGTTGGGATTGGATAGAGTCGGAAAATTGCCTCGATGAGCGGGGCAGAAGGAATACATCCTGATGGTGACCTACTACTTCACGAAATGGGTTAAGGCTGAAGCCTTTGCTCGAATTTAAGACACCGAGGTCATAGGATTCTTATGGAAGAATGTGTTGTATAGGTTTGGGGTCCTGTATGAGATTCACACCGACAATGGACCCCAATTCATTAGTCAGAGGTTTCAGGACTTCTATGATGAGTACCACATCAATCTGACATATTCGACTCCAAGACACCCCGAGGTCGACGTACAAACCAACTCTACCAACAAGATTATTGTGAGGACGCTAAAGAAATGGCTTGGGGCTCATAAATTTAAGTAGGTCAAAGAGCTCTTCTCGGTGTTGTGGGCATACTGAACAATGACTCCAACTGCCACCCTGTTCGCATTAACATATGGCTGCGAGGTCGTGTGCATTCTGCGAACTCCTCGAGGGCTCGTATCAAGTGGACATAAGCAACTGAAAGCTTAATGATCAATAGATGGTGCTCAACCTCGACCTATTGGACGAGTGTCATGAGAACCCGGCCACTAACATAATTGCTCGACAGCGGCAAGTAGTGCGGTATTGCAAAAAGTCCTTCAGGAATCGAACGCCAAAGGTTATAAAATCAAGTTAGTATGTTCTGACTCTGATCTACTATACGAGCTACCCAATAAAGAAGGGAACAACATTAATATAATAGCAATCATAGCATAAAATGAATAAAGTACGGATAGATAAGAGTTCTATAAAAGTTTTACATATTATCTACAAAAGTTTTATAAAAGTTATAAGACTAAGTGGACGGAGTAGAAGTCGAGGCGTGCGCAGCGGCCAAATTGGATACACCGATTTGTTCTTAGGAGGATAGTTCAATGGTGCCCAGGGCCTCGGAAAAGAGCACGACATTGCGGTCGACCTCCTTTCCTCTCTCGCCCTCTTCCACCTCATCTTCTTCCTCCTCTTTGTCTTGCTCATCCTCTGGACTCTGAGGAGGAACTTATAAGTTCAAAATCCATATTCGGGTACTTGGCCCGGAGCTCCTCAATCACCTCATTCCTTGTGGCCCTTCCAATGGCCGCTGCAGTCTTTCCCCCCTTCGGGATCAACATTTTTTATCATGTTTATCCTGCGGCTAGCATGCGCTTCTTTGAACTTGGATTCAACAATCCTCTTCGAGGCAAGTATCGATGCAGTCTTCATGTCCAACTGCAAGTGAAGGACCTTGGTCTCCACTTCATCTCGAGCCTCTGAAATCTTCTTGGTCTCTTCCAGCTGGGCCCAAAGCTTTCTATTCTCCGTCTCAACCAAGGCCCCGAGCATCCTTAGCCATATCTAGTTGATGCTAAAGCCTCTCAGAGCCGTCAAGCTCCTTGGGCATCTCGTATGATTTTTCAGAGGCCTGCAACTAGACAAGATTCAATTAGGACCTCAACAGAAAAGCACTAGCTAACCCTCAGCCTTACCTGGTGGATGGAGCGGATGGAAAGCATAGCCTTGTGGATGTCCGAATCCGCCACAATGATGACTACCCCAAGGGC
>AYJT01036606.1:0-19955 GCA_001278415.1 Ocimum tenuiflorum
GTCCAGTATTTGCATAAGAAATAAGTATATTGTGTTTTTCCTTCATATATTTCATCTAAATATATCTTTTAATTATCTTAAATGAAAGATTGTTAATGAATCTTTAATTTAATGTAAATCTATATTTATATTTATATAATATATGGAGAACCCTACCAATCTCATATTTTCCCGCCGGAAAAGGTTTTAAAAAATAAATAGTAATTGCAATTGACTTTGTGAGTTAAATGAAAATAATGTCTATTCAAATTTTATTTACACTAATAATGAAAATTAATTAATTACTTAAGTTTCTCAAAATATAAATTTTGTTATGATGATTAAAGGTTATACGTGATTAAATACTCGAGATACTCGAGATATGAGCATATTCCTCCCCTTGATTAGAAATGAAATAAGGTGTCGTTTGATTTAACTGTTGGGAATCATTATGAGTATGAGTTTGATAGTAGAGAAAATGATTATGGTTTGAGAATGAAATCCACTAAATTAAGGTCTAATTGATTTCCAAATATTAAGGAATAACTCCCAAAAATCCATTGCCAAATCACCAACCAAACAATGCATTTTGAGTTTCATTCCATTCTTTCATTCCAAACCCACCAACCAAACACTACCTAAATCATATTAATTTCAATATTAATTAAAAATTGAATAAATCATACTAATTTCAATTGATTTTCATGATTTGCGGTTAATTTTTGAGTTTTTACATTTAACTTTTCCTTAACTAATTATATTTATGAATATTTACTTAATATTTCTCATTTAACATGACCCTCCAACCTATAAGTAACAATCACATTTCACCCACAGTGACACAAAATAATTTATTCTTGAAAGATGAACGGAATAGAGATATTGGCACGAGATAAGCATGAAGTAGAGATTTGTCCACCACGAAGTAGAGATTCATCCAAACTTTTTATTTATCATTCTAATTTATTGCAATATTTTTATTTTTATTTGTTTTTAGCATGTTAATTTTTGTACAATTCGTTTGCTATTTTTAAAAAATCCTTAAAAATAGTATATAGGAACAAATTTTTATGCAATATATTTTATTTCTTTTGCAATTTTAAGTATTTTTTTAGAATGTGTTTTTCTATTAGTGAGAGAAAAAATGTAAAAGACTATTCAATTTATTTTGTTTCCTATTCCAGACAATATGATTTGTTTCATTTATAAATACGTTGATGGCTATTATTTTGTATTTATTGGAGAGAATCATGAAGATTGTTTTGCTCGCGAAGGTTTGGAAGGCCATTCAATATATTTACAATTCTCTTTCAACTGATTCATTCCATTGATATTTTCTCATTCAATATATTCAAGTACAAAATATTATGTGATGTAAGCATTGGATATATATTTTAATGAATAGAGATTTACCGTGATTATATAATTTCTTGATTTTAAATTATTTAAATAACATTGTCGAACTTGGCGTGACATAAAAAACATAAATAAATTTGTTAATTTGAAATTTTTAAAAACTGTATTTATTAAAATATATCTAAATTAAATTAGTTGATTCAATCAACTGAAAATTAGTGTAATCAAAATGATAATTGATGAGAAGTTTGTCTTTTATTTTAATTATTTAGTGATTAGAAAATCTCAGCACATGTATATAAGTGAGTACTTTATTCCAACAATGTAATCGTCATTAATAATAGTGAAATAATTTAATTAATAAAATATAGGGGATTTAACTAATAAGTCAAGGAAATATGATTTTTATTCTGAATTAATTATCAATTAATAATTAAAAATTATCAAACAAATAAAAAATTATATAATTTATATTGTTGATGGGGGAAACAAGGCAATCACAATGAAAATAGATTGAGAATTTTATTTTTATTTGAATTATTTATTAAATATGAATTATTAAAATTAGTTAATAATTAATTTATTAAATTGCTATTATTTTTTATTTATTCAGTAATTATGAATTTTTTTATTTTATTCAAAAACATAAATTTATTACAAATAGATATTATCATAGTTTCTTTTTAACAAAAGGTTTGTTGATCAAACTTTTGTTTAACACATAACTACATATGCATTTATATTTGTGTGTGCTTTTTTTTATTTGAGAAGTTATATATGTATATGTTTATATAGTTTTATGGATGAAAATAATATATAAATGTTGCGCATTTGTTCAGGTGACAAACTAATATATATTAAATACTATTTTCCCTCCAAAATCTACAGTGAAATATTTACATTATTTTATTCATGTGTTTTGCTTTAATTTATTTGGAAAAAGTATTTCTTTTCCACTTCTTATCTTCAATTAAAAACTCTACCAATTGACAACATAAGAACGCCTATATTGTAAAAGGAAAATGTTGGTTGAGTACTTTAAATATTAACTAATTTTGTATTTTATTTTTATTATACAATTATACTACACTAAGGTTGCATTTAAACATATTAATTTAGTATATTCCCTTAAATAGTGTTGATTTTTTTCTTTTTTATGTTTTTTCAATATGAATTGGATACAATTGTAATTATATAGATAATAAAATGTGGTATTTTAGGTATTTTTGTAGGTATTGGTCCCAAATCAGATAATATAGCTTTTGCAGAAGTGTTAAAGAGAAATAAATGCGAAAATAGTAGGCCCAAACTTTAATCTCAGCTGACTTGTTGACCAAGTCAGTTGGGTCTATGAAATGTGTTTGTTTATCGAGTAGGTTTCAAGCTTGTATAACAGTTATACTCCAGCTACGACTTGGTAGTTCGGTTTAAAACACTTAGCGAATATTTAAATGAAACAATAAATGATACAGATATTATAGAGGTTCAGATATAAACAATCATACGTCCTATCTTCCTTAACGATGAAGGAAATCCACTAATCTTTCTTGTACATGGTGTTTGATCACAGGTTACAATTAAGATTCTTCTGAAACGGAGGATCTATTTTATCCTCGGTCACATGCACGACTAATCTTCGAAGCTTTACCATAATCAACTTCCTAGACTTTTTGATCTGCGGGTGAAGATTTTAGTTCTCTTCGTGAACTTGGATCAGGTTTTAATGTTGTTCTTAGATGAAAGATATCTAAGAACTTATCGGTATCCTCAGCTGAAAGCTTCGGATCATGGAATTGGTCTCGAGTTAAAAGCTCGGAAGATGGCTTAGAGAGAGAATGTAGATAGCAGATTGTTGAAAGCTTATGTGCGTATTTGTGTGTAACTTCTTCTCCTTGCTTCATCTCCTTTATTTATAGGTGGAGGATTTGAATAGTAGCCGTTGTGAGACAACAAATAAATCCCTTAAATCGGCGTCTGAAAATGGTGTCTTTGATTTACTTACAGCAGGCTTTATCACCTCATTATCCACTGGATATTCGGCTAAAGTTATTATCCGTTGGATAATAACCAGGGAGTGACTACCTTTTTATGATACAATATGGTAGGTCAGCTCTGCTTGCACGTCTTGTCACTTTCGACATTTCTTTTGAATCTCAGTTGCACTAGAGACAACTGGGTTTTAAGGTTGACTGAGAACTAACTTGAGTTCTATCAACCTTTTCTCCGAAGTGACAGTTAGCTGATCTGGGTGTCGGCTTTGGAGTCTTCTTGTCTCTCTCTTTTTCAATTGGTCAGTTAATAAAGAACTGTCAGTTGTGTTCATCACAACTGATTGACCAGTTGTGAACTTTATACTCACAAAGTCAGTTGTGGTATCTCACAGCTGTATCACTGCAGCTGTGGTATCTCAGGACTTGATCTTCATAACCTTTAGGTCTTAAACTCTTTCGGCCTAAGCTTTTACAAATTCAAACCTATACATATTACAGTTTATGATCAGTTCTATACTAATCAACTGCACTAATGGTATTTGACATTAATCAGAATACAAAAATATTCCTAACAGTACGTCTTATAAATGTTCTTTGAGGAAATAGACTAAAGCTTGAAAATAAATATTATATTTACTAAATTAATATATATAGAATGAAATATAAATATTAAATAATTTTTATTTGTACACATTTTTAATTGCAAATATGAAAAAATATTTTCGTATATTGCATTAGTATAATGCTAGAAATTTTCAATTATACATCAACCAATATTTTATTTTTGATTCATATACTATCTCTAAATTATTTTATCTTTTGAGTAATATATATGGCTCCTAAAAACAATAACCCAACAAATAGTATATATTGACTACATGAAAAGTATATAAGACACCTATGGAAGATAGGAAATTCAAGAACCGTTATATATGAAAAAACTACAATTATGACTAAAATTATATTCAAACGAGAATTAATTTATACTCATTAATTAAACACAATATCATCATAAGAAATAATAGTAACTCTACATTTGTTTTATCTTAATACAAATAAATTTAATTGTATCTAATTGTCTGCACCAATCAATCCGATCTACTTTTAAAATTAGTTAATTACATCTGTAACCTAAAAATTCATTTTTAAAGTTGCTAATTTATATTATGAAATTATTGTTATGTTATAAATATATAATATTTATGTTATTTACATGTTTTGTGTATTTGTACTTAATTTTTTTTTATGACTGGACATTTGTATTTGTTATTTGCCAATTTTGGGGATTACAACATCACCAAATAATAATATCCCCTATTCATAGTTTTTTAAATCAATGTGTTTTATAAGACAAAAACTTGTATTAGACTATTTAAATGATTAAGATGGATTTAAAGAAGCATACTCTTTTGATCCAATCTCATTTGAATAGAGTAGGATTGGTTAAATGAATAGGTTGATCAGTCTAAATCATTTATGCGGTCTGAGTGAAACCTCTTCTTATAAGTGTTGCAAATATTAAGATTTATAAATTAAGATGCATTACAAAATCCCATACAACACACGGATAAAATACTAATTGGATTAGAACAAGATAATTATGATCGTTTAAATTTAAATCGATTCAAATGGCATAAAACATGACGTTAATTATTTTATCATTTTATGGTGTACATATGGATGGATTATCCATTTAGTTGCGAGATCTCTTAGAACATATAACTAAAGAGGTCTCCAATTTGTATATGATGAGCCAAGTGAGATATGAAAACTCCCACCCCAATCGTGTGATCAGTGGTAGAAATTGATCAATGCTTAAGGAAGTCAGGTGTTTGAATCCTGCCTTGTGCATGTAGCATCATTAAATTTTTGGGGTCAGCTATCTCACCTTTTGAGGTACCTACAACGTATTGAGGTAAAAATCTGATCAAGCTAGATGGAAGTTTTCAACTAGATTTTGATAAGTGTTTCGACAATGAAACCGATGGAAATAACATTAAATATTCAGTATATTCGGTATGTTCAAGAGATTTCAGTACAATGATTGAATGTGTCCTATTTTCGACAAAGATACATGTATTTATACGGTTTCCCTTCGGCTAGCCTAGTCAAACTCATTGATTACAAGGAAATAAATGATAAATAACCGTCAATCAACAACTAGTAACACATCTAATCATTGCATACAATAAATGAGTCAAATTATCTTTTAATCTTTGACCAAATCTATACTTTAATGCTTCCGTAATGCCAGCCAGCTGGATACTCCAAGGAAGCCAGTTCACCATCAAGCCTGCTTCCGAGCTAGCTTTCTTCCATGAGTCATGCTACCACCTTCTTCTATCCGAGGTCCTAGTAAATCCACCTTCTTTTTTCATTAGATCTCGTGGTACAGTTTTTTCTGCAAGTTAGTCTCTCTTTTCATCCTTTCTTCTCTTCTTCGCCATGTTTGAACTTAGTGACTTAACAACATCATAGTCATATCTTCCTCTACACAAGGATTATCAGTAAATAAATCGATTGGTTCTCCTTCCCAATCTGATTTACAAGTCTTTCATTCCCTCATAAATCACCCCCTCCTCAGTTTTAACTACTGCGTCATTCATAACACGCGAGTCCATGGAAAACATCCTGTCGTGAACCCTTTATGTAGTCCGGGGTTCCTGCCTAACGTGTTAGAGCCGAGAAGTCAGATAGCTAAGTAAAATTTTGACATAATAGATAGACCTTAATAAACTGACTTACAGATATTGGTTTTACAGAATTTGGGAAACCCATTCTTACTGGAACATGCGGGGATCCAGAAGGCTTTCGCCCCCAAGGAAAGAAGCTTCAAGATCATTGAAAATAGGAGGTGCGTATTGAGGTACTTCATAAAGAACAAATCAGGAACCATCGTCCCCCTTGAAGAACTACCGAGGATGAAGATACACATAAATTTGAGGGACCTACCCATTCGCTCGAAGAAAAGGAAGGAGGCCACCCATTTATAAGTCAGCAGATGAAAATTCTTAGGACTAGGTCAACAACAAGCACTGTTCCGACTACTCCAGCAGGTCACCTTGCTCCTTCTCCCAACCAAGGTCCGCTCTTTGCTACAACTCTAGCCTCAACTTCGCCTAAAAAAAAAAAAGAAGCTCGAAACCACCAAAACCCTCCAAGGGCAAAGAAGTGGTGACTGACGAACCCTCAAAGATGTGGCCCCGCACAGTCTTGGAAACGGAATCTTTTGACACCTTCTTCACACTTCAACCCAAGCTCTTAACTGACCCGGAAGACAGGCACCCAAAACTCTTCTATGCCAATGCCCAGGACCTCATACGCCACCAGGTAGATGTAGAAGTTACCCTTAATTTTCTCGAGTTTTACCTAGGACCTGTGCTTACATAACGTATCTCGCAATAAGCAAGGACCAATTTTATCAATAACTGACCATAGGTAAAATCTGGGAGGGGAACAAAGATCTGGTTACAATGTTGGAGTCGGAGAAGCAAGAGAGGAAGGTTGCGGAGTTGAGGGCGCGACAAGCCAAAGAACATCAGATTGCGCTAGAGGAAAGTGCTGAAGAGCTGCGCAAAGCAAAGATCTAGGTGGAAGCACGGTACCAAAAGACTGTGCTGAGAGAGCAGGCGAATGCCTGAAGAAAGTGAAGGAAAGAATAGAACATCGCATCTCGGAGCTGCAGGCGGGTATAGGGTTGGATCCTTACACAATGCTTCTGCTCCCGTTATTTATCTGTGAGGGTTTTAAAAGGGAAGTACTGAAGGTGTACCCCGATTTGAACTTGACTTTTCGAAAAACTCCGGACGAAGCTGAGGAAGCTGCGAACCCTCCAGATCAAGCACTACCGAGACTGAGAAAGTGTGTTCCTTGCCTCCTGTTGTTGTTATTGAAGAGGTTCTACTAGATACGGACATAGAGAAGACTACCAGCCCCACACCTGAAAACTGAAAATCTATTTTAAATTACTGCTTGAAAACAATTTTTACCTTTATGTTTTTTATGTTTTGATTCTGTTTGCACGTGGACGCATATTTATTTTGATACTTTTGATGAATGCCTGAATGCTTCTATTATTACTGTTGGTGCTCCATCTGCTTAGTACGATTATTATGTTGCTTCAATTCATTGCTGTATACACAAGAATAAATGAGGGCGGGAGATGCGTCTAGGCATCGCCCATCCAAAGCTTAAGTCAATATTTGATTTATCATAAAAACTTAACGAATGTAGGGTGAAGAGAAACATACCTGTCTATCGTGAATGAAAAATAAGATAGATTTCCTTCTAGAAATACCTCTAATGAATAATACTTCTTCAAGTGTTTGATATTCCAAAAGCTGCGAACCTCTTTCCCATCTAGGGTCTAGAGCATGTAAGTCCCATATCCAGTTACTCCAAAAAGTAGTCCTTCCTTAGTAGGAGCTAGCTTCCCGGCATTCAATCCCCGAGTGTTTTGGAACACACGCCGAAGGACTAGGTCACCTGCCTGCAAAGACCGTAACCTCACATCACGATTAGAATATTTAGCTATTTGTCGATTACATTGCACAATTTTTCGAGCTATCGATTCCCTCTTTACGTTAATGAGTTCAAGGTCAGAAGTTAGCCGAGCTCCATATGCTCATCTGCTTTGATCACAGGAACAATAGGTTGAGTGAGCTCGATAGGTAGGATGGCCTCTGCTCCATACACAAGTTTAAATAGTATCGATCATGTTGTTGTACAAGCAGTTGTTCGATAAGACCAAAGAACATTTGGTAACTCCTCTACCCACAAGGACTTATGAGGACCTAACTTCTTTTTCGGCATTGATATGATGGTTTCATTAGTTGACTCAGCCAACCCATTTGCTTCAGGATACCTAGGAGAGGGAAACGTTAGTTTAATCTTATACTGATCACATAATTCCTTTAACCTTTTGCCAATGAACTAGGGTCCACTGTCTGTCTTGATCCTCGCTGGGATCACGAATCGACATAGGATGCTCCGCCATAGAAAACTGATCACTTCATGTTCCCGGATTGAAACTAAAGCCTCTGCTTCAACCCATTTTGAGAAATAATCCATAACTAGCAAGATATACTCCTTCTAGCCTAAGCTCCGCGGAAAATTGCCCACTATATCCATCCCCCGCTTCATGAAAGACCAGACTGGGATATTGTATTGTAGGTGCTCCGCATGCTTATGAATGTTATGCTTGAATTTCTGACAAGTGTCACAGGATCTGACAGAGGATAGTGTATCTTGCAGCAAAGTTGGCCAATAGTATCCAGTTGATTGCCACAATCCCCGCTATGGATTTATTCTAGAATACCCTGTACCTGCACACTATCAACACAACAAAGCATTATACTAGAGAGAAAGCCTCTAAAGAGGAATCCGTCCAATAGTGTAAACCAAGCTGCCCTTCTAGCTAACTTTTGCACCTCGGCTCGGTCAGTCAGCTGATGACCAAGCAAATATTGCTTGATGGGTTCCATCTAAAAACTTGCCACCGCCTTGACTTCATCTTCCCTCTGGGTGGCTGGCCATTTCGCAATTAACAACGGTACAGGCCGAACCCCATCTTGTCCAACCACAATTACTAGACTATCTAACGTATCAGCATGGGCATTCTAATCTCACGGTACATATTCGAACATACAAAGCTGAAAATATGCCGCCAGTTGTCGAGCTATATCATAATACGGTAGCAATTTGGTCTCCTTAATCTGAAATTCTCACAACATTTGATTAATAATCAATTGAGAATACCTTTTTCCTGAACCAGTCAAACCGTAATTCCTAAGCTAGCCTCAGCCCTGCGATAAGAGCTCCGTACTCAGATTATTAGTAATGTCAAAATTCAACCTTATCGACCACTCAAAGAGATAACCATTTGGACTCTTCAAGATGATTCCAACTCCATTGCAGCAAACATTACGTGCTCCGTCCATGCTGAGTTTCCATGGCCTGAATTTCCTTCTCAGCTTTGACCTGCTAAGCCACAGAGAAATCGACAAGAAAATCGGCAAGTACCTGAAACTTGATAGCCATTCTAGATTCGAACATTAGCCTGTAACCTCCTAACTCCACCATCTATTTTACCAGTATGCGAGTGAGCTCGGGTCTAGCTAGCACAGCTCACAGTGGATACGAAGACACCACTATGATGGGATGAGCTTCAAAATAATGTCTGAGTTTTCGAAAGGTTACCAACAAAGCTAACATAAGTTATTCCATAGTTGGATATCGCATCTCAGCCCCGAGCAGAGATTTACTTGCATAGTTTACCGGATACTGCTTTGTTCCGACTTTCTTGACCAACACTGCACCCACAGCATAATTCGAGATAGACAGATGCAAAAGTAAAGCCTCACCGGGTTGAGCTTTGACTAGCAAAGGTGGAGATGATAAATATCTTTTCAATTCTGCCAGAGCCGCATCAAACTTAGTTGTCCACTTGAAGTTGACTCCTTTCAAGATAGCAAAGAAAGGTTGAGTACGTTCTAAATATTTAGATATGAACCGACTAAGAGCCGTGAGTCGTCCAATCAACCGTTGTGCACTTTTGAAGTTGTCCGGACATTGAATCTTTTGAATTTCAGCAATCTAGACCAGATCCGCTTTGATACCTCTACGACTGACCAAGCACCCGAGGAACTTCCCCAAGGTTACCTCAAAAGCACACTTAGCCGGGTTGAGCTTCATATTATATCTGCGGATGACCTCAAAGCTCTTTTCCAAGCGAGTTAGGTGATTAGTTTTCTTAAGTGACTTAACCAACATATCATCCACGTAAACTTCCATGGTCTTACCTATCTGGGCTTCGAATATCTTATAAACTAACCGTTGATAAGTCGAACCAACATTCTTTAATGAAAAAATATTAAATTATATTACAAACTAGGCATTTTTTTCAAAAATAATACAAACTATCCAAAATTCCAAATAAATATACAAACTATCAGAAATAGTTCTAATATAGGATGACTTCAATTTTTCAACACTGGAATGCTGAGTCAACACGCCGAATTCCATGTCACTGCTACGTCAGTTATGCAATGTAATCTATTTCAATGGAATAAATTTAATTATAATACAAACTATTCTGTATGTCTAAAAAATAATACAAACTATGCCAAAATTTCAAATAAATGTACAACCTATTAAAAATCGATCAAATATAGGACGACTTCAATTTTTCGGCACTAAAATATTGAGTCAACAATCCTCATTTCCATATCATGCAATATTAAACCACATCAATTTTTGCCACATTAGTGAGCTCGAATAAGCTTATTTTCAAGTTAAGCTTTTATAAAAACATTTGTCTTAGACTTATAAAGTGTATTTGAAATTATTTGCAAATATGCAATTGATAAGTGTGCGTTTTAAGTGTTTTTATGTGTGTTTTGAGTCGTAGTTTCTTAGACTTTAGGTAGAAATTACCCACTTGTCAATGTTTTTGTTTATATTTTGTGTATTTTGTGTTTTAGGTATGTTTAATTGTATTTGTGAGTTTTTAGGTGAAAATAGGTGAAAAATTGCCGAAGTCTAAAACTATGAGAGGATCGACTTGATCAAGATAGGATTGCCTCAATCGACCAGATCGGAGATGTCAAACAAACCATTCCAGAGAATTTCATAATTTGGAGGAAGTTGGAGGAGAGTCTGATCGACCTGATCAGATGTCGATCGACTCAATCGTACTGTCGATCAGGGTGTTGATTAGGCTGGCAGAGTATTCCTGGGAGTTTTTGAAGTTTTCAGAATTTCAGCTAAGTGTAGACCTTGATCGACTCGATCAGCTTCCTGGATTTTCAAGAAATTACAAAATTGCTCCTATTTGGTCCTTATCATATCTTAACCTATAAATGCCTCATATTGACGACCTATTTGAAGTTTAAGCACTGTTTTTAAGGAGTCAAGGCTGGATAACATACCTGAGAGCTCACGAAAAAATTTTGAAGATTCATATAGATCCGAAGTTTTTCTACCATTTTCTATGTTTTGCTTTGATTTTCATGATCTGATGTTGTCGATATCAACTATGTTTTCTAGCTAGAGTTATTTTCAGATTCTAAGAATTAAAACTACTATGGGAGTTTGAGTTTTTGATGAAGTTTTGAGTTTTCCATCTTTTCATATTGTTTCTTAATTTCGTCAAGCTTAATCTTATTTGTGGATGGCCTGATCAACTATTTGCAATACTTGTTCGTTGACTTATATCCTAGTCAGAGTAAATTGAAGAATAGGGAAGTGTGAATTAAGAATACGGTAATTAACTACCCTAGTCAGGAGTTAGTTCCGTAAGAGCAAAGATCCGTATAAATTATCAAGAGTAGGATTGGTTAGATGCCCTAATTAGGATTTAATTACAATCTTATTTCCATGTTTTGTTGTGCCCTAGTTAGGACAACTTAGAACAACTTAACTGATGTTTCACATACGATTAGATTAAATAAGACTAGGTTAACTTTGTTAAAACTTGAATGAACATGGTAGGAGTAAATTACATAGGATCTTATATTTGTTTAATTAATTTCCTTATGATTTGTGATTTGATTTACTTGCATTTAATTTCTACTTTAGTTAAAGTTAGTTTAATAAAACCAATTGAAAACCCTTGCCTTGTCTAAGTCAGTAGTTAGGTGTCTAATTTTTACTGTAAGTTAATTAAACTTCATAAGTAATCAACAGATTTGATATTTAAAATTTTTGGTGCCGTTGCCGAGGATTACTACACTTTAATTAACTGCAGTATTTCTGATATCAAGAGCTACCTGCTTAGATCTTTTAACTTTTGTACTTAATTTTTCTATTTTTAGTTTGTAGATACCACGGTCTTAACGAGAATCGGAGCTGGGTCGGAGAACGTTCCAGCCTCGTCGTCTCCAAAGGAACCGAGCTGAAAGACCAAGCAATCGAGCACTCCATAAAATGCACTTTGGAATAGCTGAACAGATCAATTTATGATAACACCGCCAATGCATTCCATAGTTCAGACCCAGAGAGGAGCAATGTAAAACTGCATCGGTTCGAGATTAGGATTTCGCAGATCAAAATGCATGGGAATTCGAAGCAATGGCTCAACGATTGGTTAATGCAGAGGAACGGGAAATTTGTGCAGAACAAGCAGCGAAGGCTCTAACTAGAGGAACGGTATAGCAAATCAAGTCGGGGTAGACTAGGAGATATACTGAGTTTGCAGACCTGCAGACACCAGCCGCAGTTCAGCCAGGAATTTAGTTTCACGATAATCACCGACCACCAAACAGAACTCGAAGCAGGGAAACTAACTTACCATCCTCTGGCCGCAGATCCAGGAAGCAGAACAGATCAGCATAGGCCAATTTGGACGCATCCTCCACCGTCACCACCGAGCGACTCTTCCGACAGCAACTCAAATGAATCTTCCAATGATGATTCATTGGACTCATTCAACGATGAACCAATAGAGTCCACGTTTTATCCATCAAAGGCACTCACTCATGGAGTTCGACACTCTATCAATATGCCACGGTCCAAAGTACCTCACACAATTACTCGACAACTCGAGAAGATGGAGTTTAGGGGGACGCATTCGGAGAGCCTGATGGTGGTGCAGAAAAGAGGTCCAAAAGTGGAGAACATACTGGACTAACTTAAGCCGTGAGTTCATCCATACATTCTTTCCATGGGGAAAAGTGGCTGAGATCCAGTCCTAAATTGAGACGTTTGAACTGGATGATGAGGAATGGATTCATCACGGTTGGGGGCATTTCAGAGATCTAGTAGGCAGCTATCCATAGCACGGTTTCTCAAACCATCAGCTGATGCTTTACTTCTACAGAGGGCTCCCCTAGGATAGCCAAGAGAATCTCGACCTACATGCGAATGGTGGTTTCATTAAGCTTGATCCAAAGAAAGGTATGAAGATGCTTGATGAGTTTCTAAAGAACAAAGCTAGATGGAGCAGTGTTCGCAAGCAGAAGAAATGATCGTAGCTGTGGAAAAATTCCCAGAACCTTATCGCAGTGAATTGGAGAATCTTTGACAGTACAAACAGCTGAATGAAGGAGTCGAGATATGAGGACAACTAACAAGCTAAGCATGAGGGAGGAGGTGAACTACATGAACCAGAGGTCTTTCAATGCTAGAGGCGAAAGACCATTCAACAGTGATCAGCTGAATGCCAAGTATCAGCCAAACACTCAGAATCATCTGGGATTTTCATGGAGTAACCCAGGAGGAGAATTGTAGCCATCATCGGGTTTCAATGCTGCAGCAGCAGGAAGAAATCAACAGCCACCGTAACAAGTTCCTCACTACATACCATCGGTACCTCAACCACCCTCCGTCGTTGATCTTCATATCATGTTCTATCAATTTATGGCTACTTCCCAAGAAAAGAATCAAAAGATCGAATCTAACATTTCTGTTTTGCAGGGAGGATTTAAGATGCAGAAATAACTCTTATAGGTGGTTGACCAATTGAGCAAAAAACATACATCAGGGTAATTTCCTAGCAATACCATGGTCAACCCTAAGGATCGATGCAACGTAATTACTACTCGGAGTAGAAAGTAGTTTCTAGGGCCTACGACGCCGAGCTCATCAGGAGATGGAGTAGCAGATAAGGCCCCGAGAAGGAACATGAAGTTCCACCGCCTTTAACAAAAGTTGGTAGAGGCAAAGTAGTTATAGATGGTGAGATTCCTCTCGAGCTTCCTTTTCCACAACGTCTTGTAAATTAGAGGTACGAAGTCAAGTTCCAGTATTTCTTGGAGCATATGAAGAAGATCCACATTAATCTTATTTTCTTAGAAGCACTTCAAGAAATACCGAGCTACATCAAGTTCCTGAAGGACATGGTGACGCAGAAAAGGAGGTTTGGGAGCATTGAAATGATAAACCTGTTTGAGAAATGTAGAGCCATCATACAGAAAAAGATGCCCCTAAAGCGGCACAATCCAGGCTGCTTCACCCTAGCCTACGTGATAGGTGGAAAACCTTCGACAAGGTCTTATGCGATTCTGGTGCCAGCATCAACCTGATGCAGTTGTCGATCTTCCAGAAGCTGGAGATTAGAATGATAAAGTCGACCACCATCACGTGGCAGACGGTCGACCGTTCCATGACATACCCGAAGGGAATTGTAGAAGATGTGCTCGTAAAGGTAAACCAATTCATCTTCCTTGTCGATTTTATGGTATTAGACCTGGAGGAGGATATAAATATTCCCCTTATTTTGGGGAGACCATTTTTGGCCACGGGAGATGCTCTCATCGATGTGAGGAAAGGGGAGCTCATATTGCGCGTCGACGAGGGGAAGATCACCTTCTCCATCTACAAAGCGATGGCACATCCTGAGGATGAACCGACCTTTTTTGAAGAGTGCAATTAGGTAAACTCGTTCCCTTCTTCTTCGAATTCTCACATTCTGCACACTGACACTGTTGAATATGCTATCCACAATTCTATTGATTCTTCTCAAGATATACATGATGCGTCTGACGAGTTTTTGGATGCAGCGAGCTCTTTAGATTATGTGCAGAAAATGAGGGATAAAGAATCAATGAACTACCTGTAGTTGAGGAATGAAGAAGAGGAAGAGAATGTAAAGGAAGTGGCTCGAAAACCACAACTGGAACCCCCAAAGCCCGAGCTCAAACCATTGCCGGATCACTTGCATTATGCGTTTCTTGGTGAGAATGAAATGTATCCGGTGATCGTTTCTTCTAGCTTTTCTCAATCTCAGCTTGATCCATTACTTGCGATTTTGAGAAAGTATAAGTCTACTATTGTATGTAGCATATCTGACATCAAGGGTATTAGCCCATCTATTTGCATGCATAGGATTCTTATCGAGAAAAACTATAGGCCGAGGGTGCATCCGCAGAGGAGACTCAACCCGATCATGCAAGAAGTTGTCAGAAAAGAGGTGCTTAAGCTGCTAGATAAGGGTATCATATATGCAATTCTGACAGTGAAGTGGGTGAGTCCTATACAGGTAGTAGCAAAGAAATGCGGTACCACAATCGTGAAGAATGAAAATGTAGTTGAGGTGGCCACACGATTGGTTACAGGATGGAGGATGTGCATTGACTACCATCTGCTCAACGCAGTGACAAGAAAAGACCACTTCTCATTGCCGTTCATTGACCAAATGCTTGATAGGTTAGCCAGGTATGATTTCTATTGTTTTCTTGATGGCTATTCTGGTTATAACCAAATCTCCATTGCCCTAGAGGATTAACATAAATCTGCCTTGACATGTCCCTACGGTGTATTCGTCTATAGGCGCATGTCCTTCGGACTGTGCAATGCACTAGCAACCTTTCAAAGGTACATGATGGCAATATTCTATGGGCTGGTCGAACTAATTATGGAGGTCTTCATGGCTGATTTCTCAGTTTTGGTCATCATTTATTTGTTGCCTTGAGAATCCAATGACTGTTTTGTAGAGATATGAGGAAACTAATCTGGTGTTAAACTCGAAAAAGTGCTATTTTATGGTGCGAGAGGGGGGTAGTTTCAGGATATATGGTTTCAGCTGCAGGTTTGGAGGTGGACCAGGTGAACATAGTCGCTATCTCAAAGATGCCACCTCCAACGAATGTGAAGAGCGTTCGGAGCTTCCTCGGACACGTCGGCTTCTACCGGCGATTCGTAAAGGATTTTTCAAAATTCTCTCGCCCCCTCAGTTCTTTGTTAGAAAAAGATGTCAAATTTGATTTCTCTGATGAGTGTTTACAGGCATTTGAGAAGCTAAAGGACACATTGACTACAGTACCCGTGTTGATCTTGCCGGATTAGAGCAAACCATTCATTTTCATGTGTGATACGAGCAACACGGTGGTACGGGTTGCATTGAGGCAGAGCAAGGATAAGTAGTTTCGAGTGATCCACTACGCCAGCAGAACACTCGACTCGACTAAGGTGAACTACACCACTACCAAGAAGGAGTTGCTAGCAGTAGTGTATGCTTTCGACAAGTTCCGAGCTTACTTAGTGGGAACAAAGACGGTGGTATACACAGACCATGTAGCGATGCCATACCTCTTCACAAAGAAGGATGCAAAGTCAAGGTTGATTCATTGGATTCTTTTGCTGTAGGAATTCAACATGGAGATTAAAGATCGAAAGGGATGTGGAAACGTTATAGCTGATCACTTTTCGAGATTGGAACAACCAGTGGAGGAGAACGAGCCTCATTTTCGGATTTGAGTGATATTCTCCGATGAACACCTTTTCGAGGTATTAAGCGACACCCCGTGGTTTGCTGATTACGCTAATTATGTTTTGTTTGGTGTTATGCTTATAGGTCTTACCTCTGTGCAGAGGCGAAAGTTTTTTCATGACTGTAGGTTCTATTACTGGGAAGATCCGTCTCTGTATAGACGATGTGCTGACATGATAATCGTTAATACATACCTCAGTGGGAGTGGGGGAAAATTATGGAGGCCTACCACTTGGCCCCGTCTGGGGGTCATTTTGCAACTTATTGCACAGCCACGAAAATCCTCACCAGCGGTTCTATTGGCTGAGCATTCACAAAGACTGTCAAGCGTTTGTTGCCCAATGTGACGGTGCCAGAGGACTAGTAACATTTTCCAGAGGGACGACATGCCACGGACCATCATGTAGGAGGTGGAGCTATTCGATGTCTGGGGGATAGATTTTATGAGATCGTTCCCTTAGTCCGGAGGCTACCAATACATTCTCCTCGCCATCGACTACGTGTCTCACTGGGTGGAGGCCATTCCGACAGCCACCAACGATTCCAAAACCGTCATCAGTTTTTGGAAAAATACGTGCTCATGAAGAGGATCCTACTCAGCGATGGAGGATCATATTTCAACAACCGTTAGTTGGGTACGTTGCTCACTAGGCATGGAGTCAAGCATCGAGTCGTGTCGCCTTACCATTCTCAGTCGAATGAGCAAGCGGAGTTGGCCAATTGGGAAATGAAGCGCATTAGATGGTCACAGTGAAACACTGGGCAGCACAATTAGATGATGCATTGTGGGCTTATTGAACTACTTATCATACACCTATAGGCATGTCACCTTACCAATAGGTGTTCGGTAAGTCTTGTCATCTCCTGGTGGAATTGGAGCATCGAGTATTCTGGGTTATCAAGAAGATCAACTTGGACTTGAAGAGGGCAGCTGGTGAGCGCACACTCGATATGGTGCGGTTGGAGAAGTTTTGAGACGAGGCATTCAAGAACTCAAGGATATATAAGGAGAGGGTCAAGGCTTTTGAAGATGGAAAGTTTTTCCAGAGAGAACTTAACAAGGGGATAAGGTATTGCTTAATAACTCATGTTTACATTTGTTTCTAGGCAAGTTGCAGTCGAGATGGACCAGACCCTCTGTGCTTGCGAAATTGTTCTCCAATGGATCAGTAGATCTTATTGGGTAGAGGGGGAACTTCGTGGTGAATGGCCAATGCATAAAGACCTATTATGAGGCCCACCAACTCCCGGGAAGGAGGACATAGCTCATACAGAGCCTGAGGACCCCTCAGAAAATTGATCTGAGGTATCGTCAAGCAAGCGACGTTAAATCAAGCACTTGTTGGGAGGTAACCCAATATTTATCCCATTTTATTAATTTTCTTGTAATTTAGGTAGTTGAGTTCTTTAGTTTTGAGTTCTTTCATGTACTAGGTAGGTCATATTTTGACTCGTGAATCCATAGGTCGTGATTTTTCACTTTTTAGGCCTTAGTAACTCTTTTGCAGGTGTGTGAGTGATAAAATAAGTGTTTCGGAGGCTAGAAGTCATCTCGGTACAAAACAAGGATTTTTGTTGATCTGCGCGGACTATAGCAGTTCTGTTAGAGGATTGACTCGATCGCCCATCCAATCGGGTTGATTGGACATCAACAGATCCCCGATCAAAATTGACCTTTTCGGATCCACTCAATCAAAAGTGTACAGGATCGACCCGTTCAGACCCTCGATCGAGTCGATCGGCCCAGGTAACTCAATTTTTTAAAACACATTTTACAACCCGATCGACTCGATTAGGTCCTCGATTGAATCGATCGGGTTATGAAAACAACTTAAATCTGGGCAATTTCTCTTTCACACACGCGCACATTTTATTTTCATTCTAAATTTTCGATCTACTAGATCCGACCCCCAATTCCCCATATTTTCACATGAGTTCTTCGAATCTAAGGTAATTTCTTCCACATTTCTACAACTGCTCTTGAATATTATGTGATTTTGATGGTGAAAAATGCTAAAATGCTTAGAAACTAGAGTTTGATGAATTCTGGTGGATTTATGCTTCAATACTTAATTTTATGCACGGGCTTTGTAGATTATACACGTATTTTTCATGAGGAACTTGTTTTGTGGTTGATTTATGGTTCAATTTGCCTAAATTTCAAAAAGTAGGGTTTCAAGACTTGAAGTTAGAAATGTTTGGTGAATTTGATTGTTCGATGCAATTGCGTTATATGATTATGCTGTTGACATGAAACATTATGCATGGTTGAGTTGAAGTTTGGGAGAAGTCACCGATATTTAGCGATTTTTCTTGCATTTTGGATGATTAATTATTTATTTTTGTTGCTTCCATTAGTCATGTCCATGGAAATTGTTAAGTGTTGGGTGATTGCTCATGTATGATGGGGGATGGGGGATAGTCTCTGGATATCTATGGCCAATATGAGAGTCTTGTTTAAAGTTTTCACCTAAATTCACGTTGAGTTGATAATGGGGGACGGTGTTTGTGCTAGCCTTAACATGCCCCCCGATGTCATAGTATGTTTAATTGTTTTCTTTTGTGACTATTGATTGTTCAAGTCACTTCGATTTTTTTTGTGAAAAATACTTTAACATCCATTTTGCAAGAGCTATAGCACCGAGAAGTGAACCACGAGGCTTGCAAGCAATTCATCGGACTTGGAGGGTGAAATTGTCTTCACCAAGGATGATTACTCTCGATACAACTCTCAGCTCAAAATGCTCGTCGTCGGTGCGAGATACCCCGACGAGGAATGGATGGATTGCCTCGACATCTATCACGATGTGGAGGCCATGATCGCCAGAATCGGGTGTGCCAACATCAACGAGCAGTGGTGGCCACTTACGAGGAGTTGACAAGGGACTTCCTCGCCACCTTGGAGGTCCACATCCATCCCAACGGGAGTCCGAGATGCATTTCATTCAAAACAAAGGCCAATGGGCTGTTCCAGTTCACTCAAGAGGAGATTGATCAAGCATTTGGTGTTGACCTCGAGAACGGGGTCAGTTGGCCCATGGGGTTTGATTGGGCTGAATTTTGGGAGGCGATAAGCTGTACATTTATGTATGGTTTTCAGTAGCATAACCTCAAAAGCTCAAGGATAAAGAACACAATCATTTGGTATATGCACCAGGTGTTGGGGAGCACGGTATTCGGCCACCATGACAGTCCGACGTCACTGCAAATGAACTAATGGTGCTCTATGCCATGATCCGAGAGCATAAGATGTCTCTCGCCCACTTTGCCATCCAGAATTGGCAGGCCGTACACAACTCCACGAAGGGGCATATTCTATGTGGTAGTCTGATAACTCCGGTCCTCCAAGCTGCTGGAATTGACCTCACTGATAAGGAAGTCATTCCTTCTTACACATTCGAGATGTGAAACTGTGAGAATAG
>AYJT01036615.1:0-12263 GCA_001278415.1 Ocimum tenuiflorum
ACTTGTACTGTAAAACTTAATTTACTATTCTCATATGGACTGCACTTGTACTGTAAGATATTATATTAATACTTTAAATGCACTTTTTTATTTGATGATGATATAATAATAGTCAGATCCTAAACTTGCATTGCACTGCTATTTCTTTTTCACCAAGTGCGTTCAAATTAAAGCTTTGATAATCCTTGACCCTTTTATTCTCCCTCCTTTTTATTAAGTTTGCGGTAGTTCAATTGGCTGTGGAAATTGAAAGAGGGAAAAAAAAAAAAGAAATCTGTATCTTAAACCTTTTGTTAATAACTTGAACAGCAAGTCTCGCATCAAATTAATCAGGTTTTGAAACTCAAATTTTATGATAACAAATATGGTTGATTTATATTAGAAACATAAATTTTCAATGCATTTTCATTTCTCAGCACATTTTCAACATTTAAATATACATATAGTCAGGACCATCTCTAACATTTTAAGTGTCATGCAACAATTATAAATATTGAATCTTGATATTAAAAAGATATTATATAATGAAATTTATTTTAAAGTAAAGTAATTTATTTTTATTAAAATCTTATTATTGATAGCATTACAATGCATATATAACTCGAGTAATAAGATTGGAAGTATTAAATAAAATATAGTAGTAACGATTTCCGTAATAATAATTTAAACTAAAATAATTATACTATGTTTGTTAGAATATAATTGCTGATAATATATTCACAAAACCTTTCTAAAATAATATTTAAAAAAACTCCTCATAAAGATTGACAATTTTATGCATTTCTGGTACACTTCGACAATTTTTAATACTTTCCTGCAACGTTAAGATAAAATTCTAGAAATAATTATAATCTTGAGTAAATAATTATAATCTTGAGTGCAATACTAGCAGCAAATCAATACAATTACCTACTTCCAACTCAAAAAATAAAATATAGTTACTTGTTTATTTTTGACTATTCATCTCCGATGATTTTCGGGTAAGATAAGTGGTTGTGTCCTCTTGAAAAACGCATTGTTCCGATCTGATCGCTAACGGGCTTTTTAGACATACATTCCTCGTCAACCCATAATTTCACAAGTTTCATAAATTGAAACCTATTTATTTTGGTCTGTCATAAGAAATTCTTCCACCATATTTATTGCAAACAACCGATAATCACCTAAAGGAAAACCGAAAGTTTTCCAATAAAATTTTTGAAGCAAATTTTTCGGTACTAAAAACCAAAAATTCATTTGGTGTGAAGTCGTGGTGGGTAAAATGTTAATGTGGCATTTTATGTGGGATAAAGCTGCAATGATATAAATATAATTATATAAATATCGGGCAGGAGAGCAAGTCAAGGGCAGATTCCCCGTGTTTGAGACTGCTTTAAATATAATACATACGCAGCAACTACAAAAATAGGGAAATTATCCATTCTATCGCAAAATATAGCTAATTATACAATTTTATCTTAAACTTTTTTTTTATGCAATTATATCTTGAAGTTTCATTTATTATGCAATTATAACCTCTTTAATTACAGTGTAAAAAAATGTGTGCTTACGTGGCCGTTAAAAGCTATGTTTTTAGTGACGTAAGTGCATTTTTGACGGTATCAACTAACGAGGATATAATTACATAATAAATGAAATTTCGGGATATAATTAAATACGAAAATATTTTGAAATAGAATTGTATAATTAACTATATTTAGGGGACGGCCCAGGGTTCGGGCACAGTGGAGGCGAACTTCTAAATCACTCAAGGAATATAAAAAAATAAAGATCTAAAACAATTGTATTTTGAATGATATCAAACACCATTAGTGTAGAATCGACCTTAGATTGTAATCATGTATAGTATTGAATTTATAATAGTTTAGGTTCGCGGAGTACTGGAGCTGGAAGAATTCAAGACTTGAACAATTAAAATCAAGTTCAACTGCAAATCACAACTGTGTCTATCCAGCCGTGAGATATCACAACTGACTCATTCAGCTGTGTGCTTAAAGACCACAACTACTTAATCAATTGTAAGAAATACAACTGCAGTTCAATCAGAACTGACAGCTGAGAGAGACAAATTGACTCCCAAAGCTGATTGACAAAAAGACAACTGAATCTCATTTCAAGTCAACCTTCAAGCCCAGTTGTCCCTCGTACAACTGAGAGACAAAAGAATATCAGACTTGTTCAGACTTACAGCAGAGCTGACTCACCAAAAAGGTACCTTAAAAAGATAGTCAGTCAACCGGTTATTATCCATAAAGAGCTTATAAAGCATACAAGAAGTACAACAATGACCATAATTCCTGACGACAAAA
Organism: Ocimum tenuiflorum; assembly: GCA_001278415.1. Classification (NCBI taxonomy): domain Eukaryota; kingdom Viridiplantae; phylum Streptophyta; class Magnoliopsida; order Lamiales; family Lamiaceae; genus Ocimum; species Ocimum tenuiflorum. Next base: position 2,310 of record AYJT01036615.1, read on the forward strand.
AGAGGGGATTTGTTCGTTGTCTCTAACGGATACTATTCAAATCTGAAGCCTATAAATAGTGGAGTCACAGACTAGAGAAGAAGTTACACAAGCGAGCAAACCAATTCCAATCTCTCTGCAATCTCTCTCTCTCTCTCTCTCTCTCTCTAAGTTTTAAGCTTTCCGAGTATTCTTACTTGAGACCCACCAGAGATCCGAGAGTTGTCCACAACTGAAGATTTGGAGATTGTGCTCAAATTCTTATCTAAGAACACCACTCATCCAATCTATTCTATGTTCGGGAAGGGAATAGAAACCTTTAATCCGCCGAGCAGAAGCCTAAGAAGGATTTCGGTAAAGCTTCAGCTCAGCTGTGCCTGTGGCCGAAAATATTGGAGGTTCTCCATTGCAGAAGATAATTAGTTGTAACTCGTGTTCACTCATTGTGTATAACTAATTATAGTGAATTTTCTTCGTGGAGAAGAAAGAGAGGACCTAGGATATTTTACATCCGAACCTCTATAAATATCCTATCCATTTACTGGTTTCAGTTCATATTTTTCCCTAACTGTTTGAAACCCAGCTACTATTAGTAGCTAGAGTATTAATGTTAAGAAACTCTATAATCCTACTTGTTAACAAACATCATAAAGAGCCAACTGACTTGCTTTTCAAGTCAACTGAGACATAAAAAGAGCTTACCTAATTCTGCAATCATTAACTAACACTTCTGAAATTTATCATAATCTCTAATTTGGGACCAACAAGTGGTATCAGAGCAATTGGTCCAAAAGACTAAAAGTTTTTGAGTCACTAAGGACTAGATTCATTTCTTAAGTTTGTGTTGCGAGCAGGATCTGGGAGATAAAGTCTTACGATGGCCTCTACCTGTCTTCCAAAGTTTTCAGTGGAGAACTATACCAGCTGCAAGAGGCGAGTGAAAGCTATTCCTCAGCCAGCACGAAGATATGCGGTTGGTTACTGAAGAAGGCCCGACTCGGATTAGAAAAATTGATACAAATCGGCATAATAATGACCAACCCGAGTACGTCGACTAGCCTCATGTAAAATGGACAACTCAGGACAAGCGTCGTCACCAGCTATAATATCTTGCTCAAGATATTTTATTTTCAATGCTTGATGAGGATCGGATAAAAGATATAGCTCACTGTGATTCTACCAAGAAAATCTGGGATTTCCTTAAGGAGCTGTGCAAAGAATCTCAACAGATCACGAGAAATAAACTCCAGGTTTGTGTCGAAAAGTACGAATCTCTTGCTATGCTAACTGGATAATCAATTGTGCAGATGGAGGCCATATTCAACTCCATTATCAGCGAACTCTCAGCTTTAGGCCGAACCTATCCTGTAGCTAAGATGAATGCAAAGATCTTAGTGAGGATGTCAAGAGATGATTGATTTGTGAATGTCACAGCCCTCAAGGAACATGACCTGTCAAAGATGCCTACGAAGGACATGTTCGCCTCCCTGCCAGCACATGAGTTCGACCTTGCTCGGATGAACGAGCATGAAGCCAAAAAGATTACCCAGCAATCTTCAAAGCTGGAGGATGTGGCTGTGTTCGTCGCAAAGAAGTTCTCACCCCGCAAGCCACCGCAACATTCATTCACATCACCAACCCCAACCGACAAATCTTCAAAGTCAGCTGAGAAGTCTCCAGCCAGTTTAGTTCAAGAATTAGATGAGCAGATGCAGATCCTCACTAGAAAGCTTGAGAAGGCTAAGAACAAAGCCTAGACAACTGCTCAAGAAGAAAAGAAAACTAAGAAGTCTCACTTCTTGAGAAGGCAACAATGCACCTGTTTTGAATGTCATTTTTCTAATCATCTTAAATTTGACTATCCTTAGATAGGACAAGAAGAGCGAGCTAAACTTAAGGAGAGCTTCCAGAGAAGAGTATCAAAAGCTTATGCTGAAGCCATACTCACCCAGATCGAGATGCTCGACATAGCTTATGATGATGAAGTAGAGTCTGATTCAGCTGCCAGCTTAGACGATGATGAGCAGCTTGTGGCATTCATGGCTGACATAAGGGAAGAAGAATCTGAAATCGTCTTGATCTCAGCTGAGGATGAGGTAACTGAACCTTTCCTAACCTTGCACATGCATGAACACGAAAATGAGGATTTGGAGTCGTGTCAGTTTGACTCCGAGGACCTATCATTAGAATCTCTTTCAGAAGATTTCAAGTACATGTGCATGTTGCAAAGCAAAATTACACATGAAAATGCTTCATTAAAGGAGCAGAGTTTAAAACTGACTACTGAGCTGGATAGTGCTAACTTACTAAAGGTAGTCAATGAAAAACTCACAGAAGAAAACTCAGCTCAAAATTGAGTTGGAAACCCGAAGATTGAAAAACCTTGAGTAGGACAAAATTCTTCCATTCTTCAATAAAAGCTCGAGAGACTTAGAGCATATCATTAGCATACAAAAATCTTGCACTGAAAATGTGGATTAGGTCACGATCCATCAGTTTTGAATGAGAAACCCATTTTATGCATAAACAAAGGTAAGGAAAATATTGTGTTTCTACCAGCTGAAACACACACAGGCTAGTCGTCTAGGCCAGCTGCAGCTCCCAAGGCAACTCATGAAGGGCGTTCAGCTGACTAAAAAGTTAGCTGCCCTCCCTAAAGCTGTCCGGCCGAAGGGAACCCAGCTGCTTCGTGCACTAGCTACTCCTCACCTCAGCTATGCTAAAGCTGGCTGGAGACACCCCAGTGTTGGGAAACCAAACTGGAGATCTTCATCCAACCGACCCGCAAGAGCAAATACTCAGAGAACTTGAGTATAGTTGGCAGTATGAGAGAATGGATTGCCAAGGACTGGGATATATCCCTAAGAAGTCCAGAGCAGTTGCCCGAGGATGAAAACCTCAAGGTTATGTAGGGAACCAAATTCTGTCGCGCCCCGATTTTTCCAAGAAAGGAACAATCAGGCTCATGACTTGCCGGATGATAATCCAACGAAATTGTAAATTATCACATGATGGATGAAGAAAGATCATAATCAACTGTCAAAGAAGATTCATACATGAGAATTATCATTCGATTAGCAGGCAAAAGATCCAACAAAAGTTTTTCTAGGTTTTACATGAACTGATAAAGCAGTTTCACGAATACCAAAGGATCAAGCAGCGGAATAAACGTAGTTGAGGTACACATATGAAGATGCATAACCTGGGGTTTCAATATTTGTCAATAGAACTAATGCTCAATGCCTTCAAGACCTCGCTGAAACTCAACCTGCATATTTAGAAAGACGTGCAGGGCTGAGTACATGAATGCACGAAGTGGACACATTGCCGAAATCATACATACATAGTTGAATGTTAGCCTGTGTAAAATAATAGAACACGAGGGGTTTACTTTCAACAAAAATGACTCGTGATCATCAAAATATTTTTTCGTTCTTTTTATTCACACATGCATGCTACAACCATCCATTCTATTTGTTAAGTAGATGCGATCCAGGAAGTAGGCCTCATTACTAGTCGCGATGCACAGCCCCGCCAAACTATACTTCAGGTCGGCATTGGCACCCAAATGCACAATCATTGGTTTAACCTGCATGAACTATACTTCAGGTCAGCATTGACACCCATATACATACATTCATAATTCTGCCCGAACTATATTTCAGGTAAAAAGTAGATAGATATGCAAAACAATTTTAGGCTCAAACATTTGCAAAAAAAACACAAAACTTTTCTTTTTGAGGAGTTTTTGTAAAACAAAATCACAGTTTGATTTTAATTTAGTATAGAAAAGCCCACCTGGAACTCCTTCACTAAGGTAAAATGTGGTTCTTCAAACCTCCTTTAGTGGGCGCTCCTCGTTCCCTTCAAATGAGAATATATCGTTTGGTGAGGTCTTGTTCGATTGGTGAAATAATTGTTTGAAATCTAAAAGTCACGGATCTTTGCTCATTAGATTTAATATATATATTCTCAAGATTTTGGGGTAGCAAAGGAACGGTTAAGTGGGATATTGAAATAAGTTTGTAAGTTCTTGCAAAGTGTAAAAGTTAAGGGTTGAATTTTATTTCAACATAAATGTTAAGAAAGTTTCTTTCTGCACTTCAGCCAACTTCGGCATTTTACTGGCAGTTCCTCGGAGCTCGAAAAATTTTGAAAATTCTCAAGAACGAAGCATTGGGTGTCTATTTTCATTGAAAAAAAATGGATCTCAAAACTATCAACCGAGCATTGAGATACTTGTGTTTTACTGACAGGGGGTCAAAGCTGACGGGATTTCTCTAGTTCCTGACGAAGACGTTCCGCAATAAATTCTGAGGTGTTTTGAGGTTCAAGAAGGATTCATGTACCGTTCTTGAGCGTGATTATCAATTTATAGGTCCACTAAGCGTATTATAAATCTAATGTAGTCCAATAAAGTCGATAAGCCAACGATGGGATCGAAACAAACACCTCCCATACCAACGTTGCCTTATTCTATAGAAATGAGTCTAAACTTTGAAATCAGCCTAGATCGAGATTCACTCGATCATCCGCTACTTTGATATGATCCCAAATTGCCCAACACAATAATCAATAACAAAGTGACATTATCATATATCACAATCAATCATAAAATAACTAATAGACTCCTTATAAGTAACAAATATAGAATAACTCGATGAAAATCCACCACAAATTTCCCAAAATTTTACGAAAGCTTTCTCGAAAAGTATACTATAACATATTCTAAAACTACATCAGAAAGGGATCACCAACTCCAACAGAGAATAAAATGCAAAACTAGGCAGCCTATGTTTCACTATTATCGTGCCTTGTATAATTTCTACAAATTTATTTAGTCATCCGAAAATTTTAAGATTTTGTACAGTAAATCTACTCCAATATTCCAAGAATAATCTAACAATCAGAACCCATGGAGTTTCTAAGCATAAAATAAAATGATTTGCTATAACAAGTAAAAAGGAAAAATAATCCAAAATTGATACCGCATGAGTTAATAAAATTTCCAGCAGACAATTCCAAAAATTTCCAATGTTTGCCTTAAAATAAATAAAATACCACTCCTCATGCCATGACAAATGCATTTTTCTCAATTATTATCATCATCATCATAATTCATTGTATATATATATATATATATAACCTACACGTGAAAAAGGAGTTCTCTTAATTGTATGAAATGGTCGACACCTCATCAAGCTCAAGGCACATAATTAATCCACTTGTAGTATCTCACATCTCATAAGGAGGTGGGGCTCCTACCGTGGTGAGTTAAGAAAGAAAAGGTGATGATGGCTCAGTTGATTTTGAGTCACCGTCCTCCTCCCTGCTCAACTAATGGATATATGATTAATGTTCCCTCCAGCCGCCACCTTGTTGTCGATGTTGGAGAAGATGAGAAATACTTGGAAAAACACTAGGCAAGTGATATTATATTCTTGCTTCTTAAACCCATAGAAGATAAGACGGTGCGGAGGTTTGCATGGAGGGTCAAATGGGTATTAACTAGAAATAGCTATAGTATGCTGGCCAATAAGAAGGTTATTGTGTGATTAGAATTTGAACATGACCTAACGTGACCGATTAGGTATAAGATGACCCTAGGCTAGGATCATAGGTGAGTTGTCACTTTATTAGTGGCCTAGTAATATTTAATCACTTCGTGTCATTCGATCACATATTGGTCTTACGATTCACGTTAAGATTTTATTTCCGAACACACCGGGATAAATCACGTGGTCTATAAATTGTAAAAAATTAGATAAAATTAATGAATCAGTTATTTTTTGGATCCATGATAGATTATTACCTCACAATTCAAAATATTTGGAAACTAGTAAATTATAATTCGAGGATTTAATTCATCAAATAAACTCCTAAAAATAAGTAGACAAATTTTTTTATTATAAAAATACAGAATATTACATCCTCCCCATCTTACCAAAAATTTCGTTCCGCAATTTTGATTACCTCACATGAAGAGCTCGGGGTATTTTTCTTTCATCTTATCCTCCAGTTTCCAAGTTGCTTCCTCTATCCCATGGTGCTTCCACAAGACCTTTACTAATGAAATTGTCTTGTTTCTCAATTCTTGTATCTTTTTGTCTAGCAAGGCCTCTGGTCGTTCTTCGTATTGCAACTCAGAGCTATGCACTACATCCTCTTGTTGGATCACGTGCTTCGGATCATAAACATATTTTCGTAGTTGCGATACGTGGAAAACATTATGCACGTTCCCCAAATTTGGGGGTAGGGCTAGGCGGTACGCAACAGGACCAATCCTCTCGAGGATCTCATAAAGACCAATGAATCGATGTCTCAGTTTGCCTTTGACTCCAAATCTCATTATACCTTTGGATGGAGATATTTTCAAAAATACTGTATCTCAAACTTTAAAATTCTGTTCAGCACGGCGATTGTCTACATAAGATTTCTGGCGATCTTGAGCCTGTTTTATTCTCTTTCGAATCTGTCGGACTATCTCAATCATTTTATCTACTGTGTCGGGCCCGAGGACCTTTCTCTCACCAACTTCATCCCAGTAGAGCGGTAAGCTACACTTTCTCCCATACAGTGCTTCATAAGGAGCCATCCTAATGGTCGTCTGATAACTGTTATTATAAGCAAACTCAATTAGAGGCAAAATGAATTCCCAATTTACGCCACGGTCCAAGACAATCGTTCTCAACATATCTTCTAGAGTTTGAATTGTTCGTTCAGATTGTCCATCTGTTTGAGGGTGAAATGTTGTATTGAAATTCAACTTCGTACCCAACTCCCTTTGTAAATTAGTCCAGAATCTAGAAGTAAATTTAGAATCTCGATCTGAAGTAATCGACACTGGCACCCCATGTAGCCAGATAATCCCTTTGACATATAGTTGAGCCAACTTATCTGAGACATAAGTGATCTTTATTGGTATGAAGTGAGCACATTTGGTGAGACGATCCACAATTGCCCACATAGCAGTGTTCCTGCTTTGTGATTTGGGTAACCCTATCATAAAATCCATGGTAATGTGGTCCCACTTCCACTCTGGAATTTCTAGTGGTTGTAATTTCCCATATGGCCTTTGATGCAATGCTTTAACTTGCTGACATGGAAGACATCGTTCTACGAATGATACTATGTCCTTCTTCATTCCATCCCGCCAAAAATTTTTCTTCATATCTTGATACATTTTTGTGCTTCCAAGATGAGCAGTATATGGAGTATCGTGGGCCTCGCTCATGATCTCATTTCTTATTGCATCATCACTTGGCACACAAATTCTCCCTTCATACAAGATGGCATTATCAATAGCTTCACTGTACTTTTCTATTTCATTCATCCTAATTCTCAACCTCAATTTCTCCAAGCGCTCATCCTTCCTTTGGGCCATTACTATCTTTTCTCTCAAATCTGGAGTCGCTACTAATGCTGCTATTAAGCCTATCGTTGTCTTAGGTGACACAACTTCCAAATTTAACCTCTCAAATTCTTTGATCAACTCAACCTCTTTTGTAAGAAGTGCATACACATCTAAAATTGTTTTCCGGCTCAAAGCATCAACAAATGTATTCAATTTTCCCTGATGATAGTTGATCGAGAGGTCATAGTCTTTCACTAATTCCAACCATCTCCTTTGCCTCATATTTAGATCTTTCTGCTCAAAAAAATACTTGAGGCTTTTGTGATCTGTGAAGATCGAACATCTTGCTCCATAAAGATGATGCCTCCATATTTTTAATGCATGAACAAGTGCAGCCAGTTCCAGATCGTGCGTTGGATAATTTAGCTCATGTGGTCTTAATTGTCGTGATGCATATGCAATCACTTTTCCACTCTGCATCAGAACGCATCCCAGGCCATTCTTGGATGCATCTGTATAAATCTCGTATTCTCTATCTGCCTCTGGAACTGCTAGCACTGGGGCGGTGCTTAATTTTCTTTTCAATTCTTGAAAACTCACTTCACAATCATTAGTCCATACAAATTTTACTACCTTTCGTAGCAATTGTGTCATCGGCCTCGCAATCTTTGAGAATCCCTCAATGAAACGACGGTAGTAACTGGAAAACCTAGAAAGCTTCGAATATCATTTGGGGTTGTAGGTGATTTCCACTCACTCGCTGCTTGGACCTTCGAAGGGTCAACCTCGATCCCCTCGACTGACACAATATGCCCAAGAAATACAACCTCTTTCAACCAGAACTCGTACTTACTAAATTTAGCATAGAGTTTCTTCGACCATAGTGTTTCAAGAACTATCCTTAGGTGTTTCTCGTGTTCTTCTTCACCTTTAGAATAGATAAGGATGTCATCTATGACCCCTCAAGACCCGAAGTGAGACGGCTAACTAAAATCATCCTTCTCTGTGATTGCAGGTCGCAAAAGAGAGAAGCTAGTCGTAGAGCAAAGCTGAGTTATGGATCCTTGACAACGGTTGCTCTGGACCGTCAGTTATATTCGGGGACAACTCCAAAGGGAAGATCATCGTAATTGGAACTGTGAAGATCAACGGAGTAACTCTTCATGGTTTCTCACTCGTGGAAAACTTGAAGCACAATCTAGTGAACATCAGTCAACTTGGAGAGCATAGATACAAGACGGTGTTCGCTAAGAATAAATGTGAGATCAAGAACAGAATCTCCAAGGAAGTATTCCTCAGAGGTGTTTGGAGAGGAGGACTCTACATCGTCGACTAGAATAGTGGGAGCCCCAGCTCCTGCCTAGTTTTGCGCAGTTTGACAGAAGTTAATTGGCTGTCGCACAAGAGCCTTAATCATCTCAACATCAAGACCATCCATTATCTGGTAAAGCATAATTTGGTTGAAGGTTTGCCACTTGAAGTGATGAAGAAGGAAGGAGTGTGTGGAGCTTGCCAGCTGGGTAAGCAGAAAATGGCCTCCTTCAAAGGAAAAGCTATTGAGCCAAGCACCTCAAGAATCCTAGAGCTGCTTCACATGGATCTCTTTGGGCTAGTTACTCCGCAATTAGTAGGGGGGAAAGCTATACCATGATGGTGATAGACGAATTCTCAAGATTTATATGGGTGGAGTTTCTGCGAAACAAAGCTGAAGTGAAGATAGCACTACCAAGGCTAATCCTGAAAGTTCAAAACGAGAAGAGCTACAAGGTTAGAAGGATCAGATCAGATAATGGGACAGAATTCTACAATGGCCAATTATGGACTTCTACGCAAAGCAAGGGATCAGTCACGAGCATTCAACTCTAAGGATACCATAGCAGAATGGTCTTGCGGAAAGAAGGAACCGGACCCTAAGGGAAGCTGCGCAATCTATGTTTTCTGAGGCTAAGATTGGTCAAAGCTACTGGGCTAAAGCAGTTAACACAACTTGCTATACTCAGAATCGCAGCTCCATAAATCTTCGATTGAACAAAATACCTTATGAGGTGTAGAAGAGTCGTAAGCCTTCCTCAACTCATCTAAAGGCCGATGATGCTGAAGTTGAGTTAGGCAACACCTGTGGTGTGCAACTAACTAAACTGACTAGGCACACTTTTGGAGCCACAGCTCAAGACCTAGTTTCCTTAGCCGGTGTCCAAATGGCTAAGAGAGTCTGTGATGCCGAAGCTCTCGCTGAGATCTTGATATGATCCTCACCACGAAATTGTGAATCGGACTGCAACCCAGGAATTGACGCGGAAGCAAACAACGAACGGACACAAAAAAAATGAATAAGGGTAGAAACTCGTCACCTTTGAATCACGACTTCTCCAAGAGATAGATGCGGACCCAACAACAAAGAGTATAATGAAGACGCCACAAACAAATGTGAAAGTTTGTTTGATAAGTCGAAATTAAATTCGATGAGTTTACTGAAGAGAGAAATTCTCAAAATTCAATATATTGATTAGAAAACTAAATATAAAGTCTACAATGAAGCCTTTATATAGGCATATAAAAACCCTAATTTTAAAAAAGAAACCAGATAAATCCAAGCTACCAAAAAGATATCAAATCTAAAC
>AYJT01036619.1:0-10373 GCA_001278415.1 Ocimum tenuiflorum
GATTACCTTTAATGTATAGTAGTAGATCAGCTCTGGTGAACGTCTTGTCACTTCTGAAATTCTTTTCTTCAGTTGTAACTGAGTTTAAGGTTGATTAACTTCAACTTTCTCGAAGTGATAGACAGCTGACTTGAGTGTCAGCTTTAAAATCTTCTAATTTTGTTTGTCTTCAGCTGACAGTTAAGCTTAACATAGCTATCTGAGTTAGTGCGTCATGCACTCACAACTAAGTTTATAACAATTGTTGGAACATCTGTGCCTTCATATAGTCTCAGCTCACAAGGCTAGTTGAGGAGTTCTTCAGTTGTTGGAAACAGCTGAGGATAGAGCCTAGAACTTGATCTTCTGTTACCAGGACTTAGATGCATCCAGCTTTTTCTAAAGATCTTAAGTTATTGCATAAAATCTTATATAGTTACATTCTAAATTCAGTCCTATTCTAGTCAACTGCAGTAATGGTGTTTGACAATCATAAAAATAGATAGATATCCCTAATAATATTAAACAGACCCATCAAAATCCTCTATTCTTAGAGATCTCATGGAAAACACTTAAGCATCTTATCTTATATGAATGCATGGTGAGAGCATATGATTGTGTTTATTATAAACACATGGATCCTTTTGAATCTTGACAAAATCAAACGATTTGATTGCTTGTCAATAAAGATGTTCAAACTCATAAATTTGTTTCAATCCTAAAATAGATTTTGTGATGTCTTACACCACCTTAGTATTGGTTCTTAGTTAACCATGATTCACCACTTCTTCATATTCTTGGTTGTAAACCAATTCTTGATTCTAAATCAGAGATTGCATATATAAAGTGATAAATGCTTGTATTGAGGTTTAATGAGTTGGTTTTGCTTTTGTTCAATCTTATCATTCTGAATATAAGGATCTTATTGTCTAACATTGCGGGTTTTCAAGATTATACAACTATTACATCATTATTCTTTTGATGACTCTCATTGTTTGAAGATTACCTGTCAAAAGATATTCCCCATCCAATAGAGCATAAAAAACTCCCACTAAATCTTGTTTCAGTCATTAGACAAGATTTGTCTTCTTTATTATCCTGTTTTTCTTAAGTGACCTTAAGATATACTATATAGCAACTTTGTTTCTACATGAATTAGAATTTCATTTCAATTCTAAATTAAAATTGATTAGATATTCTAAATGCAATCATTATTTCAAAAATAACGATATTCATATTAATTTTAAACTAGTTTTACACCCGCGCGTTGCAGGGTCCACCAGTATTGGTGTAACAGTATTACTCATTCTAAGATAAAAAAAAAAAAGTATATTTGTAAGTTATTATCATAAAATATATTTGATTTTGGTCCATTAATAATATCAATATAATTACAATATAAGCTTATAAGGTATTAACTATAAATCATATTTTTTTTGAATTTGAATATAATATTAAACAAATCTCACCTTGATGGTCCACATAGATTCGGACCCTTGACCTTTAAGGTCATAGGAAATGTGCTTATCACTATACCTCGAAATGGTTGACCAACTACATATCATATTATATCTACAAATGATTTTTTTAGTTGATATGTATAAATGAATTTAACAAAAATGGAAAGAGTAAAGTAAAACAAAAACTTGCAAAAATTTAATTTGATATAAAAATTAGCTCAACTTAAATGATAAATAAAAAAGCTAAGTTTACATTGTTTTAAAGAAATTAATATAAATTATGTGTGAAAGAAAGAATAAAATTGTTGAATATGTAATGTTTTTAGAGAAAAAGAACTCGAATTTTATTGAGCTTTTTTTTTTATTATTTATGGTACAAATAAATATATGTGGTAAAAATAGATAATAAAAATAAAGAAAAAAGTTAGTGTTAATGGATTTTTTTAAAGAAAAAGCGGCAAATATGTGATTAATTGATGTTTCATTTTGTTAGTAGATTAGAATCCAATGGTAATTATTGTCTTTAATTTTATTAATAAATATTCTATGTTTCGTTTAACACTTCACGTCTCTTTACGTCAAAACAAAATGTATGATTGTATCTTATTTAAATTTTCATTTTCTAATATTTTATACTTCATGGATAAAAAAAATTCAAAAATTTAGAACAAAGTAAGTGAAAATATCTTAGTTAAAATACTTCATAGATTAAAAACATTACCCATCAAAAATTAAAAAAAAATATATACACATTCAGTTATCCCAACAACAAAAATATATTTGAATACTAGGAATTAATTATTTTATTTTAAAATTAATGTTCTGGAATGACCTCCAAAATAATGGGAAAAAATTGTTTATACCAAGTGTAATTTTGTTTGTGCACAATTATTTATTCTGGGCCCACCTCTATTTCCCATTTTTTTTTAATCTTTGTGCACATGGCGGGAACATTGTTTAGAAGATTTTGCTATTTTATATATATAGATGATTAATATGCTCGCCACAAGAAAAGTTGCAGATAGATAATCACCTAGTGATCTCTATGTGTGTAAAAATAATATATCCTCCAGTTCCCATAGGATATACCACAAGATTTTTCATTATCAGATTCCAACTTATTAGTCAACACCTTATTAACAAATGCGATATAACTCTAAGTCCGCATGCGTCCAAAACTAGGCACTTTGTTGTATTGTAATCCATATGAAGTTTTCTTTGACTGATTAGAAGAACCTTTTATTCAGAATATAGGTAGTGCTTTATAAGGCATAATCCCAAGTGACAATAAAGATACTGGAAAAATTTATCATGGATCAAACCATATCTAATAAGATTTAATTTTTCCTTTCGAATACCCCCATCTAATTGAGGCATTTCTGGAATTGTCCATCCAAAATAAACTCATATAATATCTCATAATTTTTAGCTCTTAGCTCAAGTATTATCTTCCATGATCTAATCATAGAATTCTAATACTCTTGCATGGGCTCACAGCTTGAGCACATGGTACTTAAAATTTTACACAGTCACCTTTCAAGTATCCAAGCTCTTACAGGGAATATATGCTCATGTTGCTTCTATAACTCTCCAGTTATAGAATATAACAAGACAGACTTAGTTTTAGTGGCATTCTCAACATATTTCTCAAGACTCGCATCGTTAAACTGAGCAAAGTCAGTATATTTTTATGAGAGACGAGACAAATTTCATTGTCTAACACATATTTAATGTGTTCCAATCATAGCACTAAACGCATACATCAAGATCCAATCTAGAAGGTATTGAATTAATCAATTTATTAGTTTCCAACAAAATTTCAAAATAAGTCCAACATATTTATTTGATAATAATTATAGGAAATTAGAACCGAGTAAACAACATTATCACATTCACATGACTAATCAAACAAGGCCTTTTGATTAGCTTCCACTAAGTTTAACATATGCGCCCCAAAAAAATAAAAAATACGAATTTATATCACATATAAATTTTAGTGGACCAAAATCCAAGTCAACTTTGCGAGGGCTAATAACTATAATAATATCACTTAGTAGGCCTCTAAGTCAATTGCAAAATAATTTTACAACTCTTGGCTGATTAATCCAATTAATCTGCGTACTTAAATTATCTTGCATGCAAGGGTATCAAAATAGCTTAAGCAAGTCAATCCCATCACACGGTACCGACAGTGGACCTATGAATGAGCCTTGGTCTCGTCGAGTAAGAGCAAACACTAGGGTATAAATACTCCAGACCGAAGAGATTTTTGACATTCAAGTAATTATGATGGGCGATACATATTTCAAAAATAGACTTGTATTTGAAATGGAGATTAAGATGTGATCCAATTGTTCAACCTAATATCAAATGCAAGTTCTAATAAACAATTAATGGACGCTGCCTACCCAGGCTTATATATGCGGACCAGAAATATTGGTCGTCATCTACCCAGACATAAAATACGAACTGCAAATATTGGACGCCACCTACACAAACATGCATAGCAGTCTCTAAATACTATAGTTAAAAAAATACATGATAAATCATATAATCAAATTATAAACAGATATCATGTTGAGCACATAAACACGTAATCTCTACGAATAAAATATATTAATCCAATTAATACATTATACTCTAATTAAATTTATGGGTTAAAATTGTCCAAATTATTAAATCCTCATATTATATATATGTTCATTATTTCCAATATAATGAATTCATATTAATTCCAAATTAATGTAGGTGTTAGTTTGAATTTCAATTTTATATTGATTCAAAATCAATATAATCATTTGTATTCTAAATATTTTCATCACTTCTAAAATAAAATAACATGATTCATGTAAATTTTAATTTAGTACAAATAAAATATTTTAAATATAATCATTGTTTACTTACATTAGTTCTAAACTAATACAAAATATGTTTTATTTGAAATTCAAAATTTATATTAATTCTAAATTAATATAAATACACACATATAAACTAAATATCTCATTATTTCTAAAATAATGAAATCTAAATTGATTATAAAAATATTATCATTATCTCAAAATAGTGATCTTATATTAATTCTAAATTAATATAAATGTCTATTATTATGTCAAAATTGATCAGCAATGCAACCATTAGGACCATAAAAGGCATGCCACCAAGCAACTTTAGCCCAGCTTTGTAGTGCTGCAATCATGCAGTAGTCCCGTGCAGAATTCTCTCATGACTTGGAAGAAGTGTTGCACTAATTTGAGCATGAGTTGCCTTCATCTCGGCATTGTTGGTTGCAGTAATGTGGTGCCAAGCACCATAGCAATCATGAAGTCAAACACAATTTGAGAGGAAGAGAACGTTAGCGAGCCCTGCTCATACTCTCCCGCCTAGCCGTATATAATTGATTATAAGCCAAGTGTGAAGTGTTTATTTTAGAGACAATCCAAGTGGTTGACTAATTTCATGGAAGCACTGCAACATCATGCTGCGGTGGTCGGCGCCGCCGTAGTGATAAGTCTCTTGGCCAACATCGTCGAGTGCTATTTAATGCAGGCCCCCTTGTAATCTAAAAGAGATATCAATAGCCAAATAAATTTTACTAACCAAGGATCGAGGCATCAGCCGTGGGATCCAACCACGGACGAAGGTGAAAGACCACCACTTCCATTAATCAATGTCAAACCTTATTGACAGCTGTTTCAAAAACAACGAAAGGAAGTTGAAAGATTGTTTCAAAAAGCAATTGCCTGCCTCGTTTCATCAAAATTTTCTAAATCAAATCTAACCCATAAAAGTAAATTGATTGTGCAATCAATTAAAAATCGAGGCCTGAGCTCTAATACCACTGTTGGGTTTCGTTGATCTCATTTAATGAGATCAGTGGAATGTTAAATCAATGAATAAATCAAGATTTACAATTAAGTACATACGTAGAGATTCACGTGTAGAAACATAAAGGAAATCACTTACAGTTTCTTCCGTAGATCCAAGCATTCCGAAATGACGATGTCACACAGTAGACACATCCACAACTATTCAGTATCCACATGCTGAGTTGATCAGGTGCAGGATCCAACTCACGATGTATGTTCAAACCATGAATGCTAGGAATTCCAGGAGAGAACTCTGACATGTATTTTGTCAATTGGTAGAGAAAACAGATTTCTCTCAAAGAGAAACATAGTAAGACGGTGTGTATATCTGAGATTAGTTTAATCTCATAATCTCATTTTTAATAAGATTATATAATATCTGTTTCCAATATCTGATTAATTAATTAATAATATAATTATTAATATATTAATCATCCAAATATATATTGTCATAATATCATATTTAATACTAATCGTATTGATATATTTATCAAAGGATATCTTAGTACATATCTTTTGCAGACCACTTTTATTGTATAAATATTGCTACCATGCCATTGAAGGACTAAACAAGAAATTAATAAAAAATCTCTTCTCCCTCAAATTCTCTCTCTATACTTGACCCAATACCCATGGATTATTATTAAGTTGACTTGATGACCATCAAATACTTCGGAGGAGCAAAAATTATTACAATTAATTCTATCGACTATCCTAAGTAAGAATAACAGCAATCACACCAACCATCCGACTATCCAATCATTTCAATATTTAATTAATTTCTCTAGCTTTCACATCATCAATAATCATCCCAATCCAACCATACCAATTTTACAAGGTGTATTATTGACCACACAACCACAACATTCATTTTTACTTTTTTTATTTCATTTTATTTAATTATTATATAATTTTTTATTTAATTATTATATACTTATTTTATTTTATTTTATATAAATAATAAAAAATAATAATGAGGCGATTAATAAAATAAAACCACTTCGATTACATAAAATAAACGGTTACATAAAATAAAATTATATAGATGGACTTTACTAAAAAAGAGCATAATCATATCAACTAAACCATCATGAGTATAATTCCTGCAAAAGGCGTTGTCTGATAGCTTTTTCTTGAGGAGACAAGTTGTTTTTAGCAGTCAAAATGGTGAGCATATTCCATTTGGAGGCCAATCACTGATTGCAATTTTAACATCTCCCATCTTGTTAATTGCTTCAACTTCTTTCTCACATGCGATCCTCATTTCACGAAGTTCTTCAGTGTAGTCAAAAGGAAAAACTGGGGATTGTGATGCAGTGGCTTTTCCTTTCCTTTTTGCTTTCGTCTTGTCTCTACCAATAGGACGACGAATTGTTGAAGTTTCACTAACATGAATTTCATCGTCTGGGTCCTCATCTCCTCCGGTGGTTTTTGATCTTTTCGAGCTTCCACGACATCATCACCATGAATGAAATTGACACGGATTGTGCTCCTGACAAACAGTTGAGATTGATTAATTTTTATTTTAATTTAAAAAAAATATAGCAATATTAGTATCTATTTGTAGAGAATAAAAAATTATGAATTTTGGTATATATATTTTTTATATATATAAAAAATATATCATAAAATAATAAAAAAAATTAAAGATTTGTGGGGCCCAGTGATTGGTGGTGTGTTTGATGCAGCCCGCGGTTGGTCTTCAGCTTTCATAACAATTAAATTTTTTTTATTTAATGTAATTACGTGGCACGGATCACGGAGAGCAAATGGGCGCCGATAAATGAAGTCTAAGGATTATTACAAAGGTATAAAAGTCATGGTTGTAGATTATTACGAGGGAATTAAGATCGTTACAATATTATGAACATTTCCACCTAAAAATTGTGAATCAAAATTTTTCGAATCGAGTCAACCGCGGCATGCTCATGCTATTTGGCCGCCTCCCACAGCTTCTGTTGTGGAACGCGCTTAAGCTCCTTTGCTCTCGTTTTCGCTTCTTTCTCTTCAATTCTTCACCCACGGAAAGCCATAACAATACGCCCCCACCCCCTAAAAGAAGAGAGAATGTCTGCCACCTCGTGGTGCAAATGGTAAAACTCATTCCCGTAATCTTAAAGGTCAAGAATTCGAATCTATATAGAGACACTAGGGTGGAATTTATTATAATATTATAACTTGAAAAAAAAAAGAGAGAACACTTTTATGAAAATTCAAACATACCAAAACTAGAGATGGCAGTAGACAAGAATTCAACATATGATTGTCAGTGGTGCAACGAGGACGTCGTGGCTTGGAATTTGGCGAATGACGTTCTCTCATGGCACCACAAACAAACACAATGCTCAAACTTCAATCAAATCACACTGGATTTTTTTGGATGATGAAAATTTTGTAGCGGACTTGGGTTTATATAGACCAGGCCTTCCTGGTCTTACATAAATGAGAGTTTATTTAAAAAAAAAAAAAACGAAAAGAAAAATTTAAGAAAGAATCCGTAAAAGAATAAAATAAGAAAAGCTTAACTTGGACCTGATTCTTTTTCTAAACTTTTGGGAGAATATGATTCTACTTTGAGTTTTAACCTGCAAAACGAGTGATTTTCCCTAGTTTGTTGGTCGCTGTCTAAAATGTGTTTTGATTAATTTTCGGAGAATGCAAAAGCTAAAAAGAATTGCTTCAGAAGCTAGAGAGAATGCGGTTCCCTCCACAAATAATTGGAGAAAAAAGTAATAACCCACATTTTTTCTGTCTAAATTATGAAAGTACCATAGATGAGGATGGAGCCGCCATCAATAAATTAAACGAGATATATTAATATGATAATAATTATTATGAAAAGATAATATACTATCATTAACATTTATGAACAAAAATATGAATTTAGAAAATCACAAGTCCTTATTACGCACAACAGATTCACCAGTTAATTCATTTAGTTTAATTTGTTTTTATTAATTATTACCATATATATACATAACACACCAATATGCTTATGTTTGATATACTATAAATACCGGTCAATACAAATTGTTAGGGATGAACATGCCCTAAACATGATCTGGCGTTTCCAAGTCCTATTTTTTTACTTATATTATAATATTATAATAACTAGTAATAGCCCGTAATTTTAAAAGTAAAAATAATTGTAATATGATAGCACTGCTACATCCCAATGGAAAAAAGTATACTTGCATTATTTAATTTACCTAATCAATCCTAGATTTACGAAAAGTATACAAAGTTAAACATTAGATAAAATTACAATCATTAATTAAAAAAAGCCACTTAAGGCAGGATTAATTTTTTTTTCAATTTTGTATGCATGAATGTATCAATTTGTGCATTTTCTTACAATAAATTTATTGTACATATTGACAATATTTTGAAAATATAATAAATAGTTGTAAAATGTCTCATCATAGTTTACATAAAATAAAATGAAATAACATTCTTATGCTGCATGAAATATAATTAAATAAGATGAGATATATAACGTCACAAAATAATTTAAATTGTACTCGGACGATAATTAAAACAAAATTAATTAATAGAAAATATTAGAATGTCATAGTGGAGTGATGATTAAATCGGAATGAGAAACAAAAACCAAGATATCACAGTATGATGGTAAATAAAATCAAATGAGAATTAATATTAGACGTGACACCATGTTGCTAGAGCATGTTGGAAAAGTCTGTTTGCTTTATATTAAAAAAAATGAAGTAATTTAAACAAGTGGTGAGAATTTATATATCTATATTTATTTAATTAGTTCAAGAGAGAAAGAGTAGAATGCATTTTGATAAAAGTACTCCCTTCCAAAACCATCATTTTCTGAAAAAAGAAATAAACTTATGTTGTTTAGAACATGAAATTTACTTATAGAAGTTAACTCGCATTAGGTCAACAAGTTTTTACGATTGAACATTTATCTAAATGGTAAACGAAATTAATATTGTTAAATTTTAATCATCACTCCAAAATACAAAAATCTATGTAATCTATAATAGATAATTTAAATCTTCCACTAGAAAAATGAATAAGAGACGGATAAAAACAACAATTTGCGAATAGAGACGGAATTAAGACGAGAACACATTTTTCTATTTAGAGACAGAATTTAAGTTGGAATTTTCTGTTTCTTAGTGGTTAAAGTTGTAGAGACGGAACATTCCGAATCTAAACCGTAACTAATTTATAATTTGATATTTATTATATTAATTGAAAATACCAATATGTATATTTGTGCGTCTTGGATCGCGTCGGTAACAAACTAGCACTAATTAAAGACTAAACGGATAATAATTATCACTGTTATGAATATCTATTATTTTGATAATTGTCAAACACCATTAGAGCAGTTGATTAGAATATAACTGGTCTAGGTACGTAACTATATAGGAGTGTTATGTAATAACTTAGGTCCCTCAAGACAAAGCTGAATGCATCTAACTCCTGGTAGTAGAAGATCAACTTCAAGGTCCCATCGGGAGCTGCATATAACAACTGTTGGTGAGCTAAGATTACATGAAGAACAGCTGTAAGAAACTCAACTGTAAGAACGTCACTCCAAGACAACTATGTCAAAGACAACTGTCAGCTGAAAACAAATCAGATTTAGAAGATCACAAAGCTGACAATCAAGTCAGTTGTCTATAAGCAGTCAACCTTAAAATCAGCTAAAACTGAAGATGAAGAATTTTAGAAAGTGACAAGACGTTCACCAGAGCTAACCTACTACTGCACCTTAAAGGTAACCAGGGTACAATTATTATCCGGCGGATAATAACTTTACCCGGATTTTTCAGCAGAAAAGAAGATGATAAAGCCTGCTCAAAGTATAGTAACGGCTCCATTTTGCAGAAACAAAACAGAAGGATTTGTCCGTTGTCTCACAACGGACACTATTCAAAATCCTCGACTATAAATAGGAGAGAAGAACGACGAGTAAAAACTACTGACTCTCAATCTGCTCAAGCCCGTTATATTCCTACTCTCTAGCCCACAAGCCTTCAGAGTTTTAATTCGAGACCTACCGGAACTCCTCAACTGTTTCTACAGTTTG